>JASCZW010006953.1:0-85155 GCA_034211315.2 Aedes japonicus | reverse complement strand
TTAAATTTTGAAAATTTTATTCATTACAGTTGACAGTTGGGTTCGGTTGTGTGAAGATCAGATTCAGTCAACTTCTGTAATGCAGAATTTTGCTCAGAGATTCATATTAAGTGTCGAGTAAAAATTATAAACTCAAACCTTGGCTTTTGAAAAACTATGACCAAAATCTGAAAGTTTGAAATGATACTAACTTCGAAAACTGTCAGTTTTATGGACAAAGTGTTTCATTTTGAGGCATCCATTAAACTTTTGGGTGTATCAAATAATAATTGAAGAAGCCAAACGTCTTATCAGGCAATTGAGATAACTGGCTGCAATATGAATCATCATTATTAATATAAGACGAGCAACCCTTCAATACACGCCAAATCAACCAAATCAGGTAGTCATTAAAAATACGTTTGTAATACTGCTATACACTTTCTGATGGGCCTCAGCGCGGCATTGGCAGATCGTTAAAACCAGCATTAACCAGGCTCACATATATCCAGCGCTCTGTACTTCATATAAATGATTTAAAGAACCAGCCGCCTCCAGCGTGTTCAACGGTCAGTTGCAATCCCCGCAACGCACAGCTGGCACTGCAATCCCATCGGCAGCGGCTTGATTCTGCGGTCCGTTGGAATCCTCGTGTTCCAGCGTGAAAGTCCGATAAGTGGGTGGTGGCGTGGTGATGATGATATTCAACGTAATAACAATGCACGCAGGAACGCAGCGGCATAAAACAAATTGAACAAAACTGTTTCATTTCGATTTTCGATGAATATCTTTTTAACAAAGTTACTATCTCTAAGCACGGGTTGTAGACGAATGATGAAATTTATGCAATGTGTTGCATTGAACTTTGTGAAGTCTTGCCAATTTGATCAATGTCAATGTTATTGTTCGTTTAGAAGGAAGAATCAAATTCGAACTTGTCGAAATGAGGCAGTGGAAAAATGTCTGTGGCAGCGGCGATGTCGCCCCTGGCATAATAAGGCGTTGATTCTTGGAACCGCCGATTTCTCAAACTCTGTAATAATATCATACCGCAATCAGCCAGACTCGCTAATTTTACCTTTTCAGCGGCAAGCAAGGACACACATCAGTCTGCTGCTTCCCTCGCTGATAGTAAATTGTAAACGGTTTAAAACTCACATCAGAACGAACTTGCCCTTCGTGCAGTCACAGCTCTAGCTCATATTGCAGGTGTTCTTGTGGATTACGTCCCTTTTCTGCAAACGAACGAACCGTCACCTGGCACTGCGTGTCTCATTCTCGAAAGCCCTTGGCCTACGCTTACGCTTTAATGTGAGCTTAAGCCAAAGATAGCCCCCTCTTGTCACAATCTGAAACAATCATAGAGAAACGGAAAATGGGAGGAAAAATTGAAGAAAAATTCGATCAACTGCTTCAACCGGAGCTGAAGCCGACAGTTGAACGATCGTTTCCGAGCTGATTTGAGAGCTTCCTCTTCGCTCGCTGGTGGATCAACAGCGGAACAATTAGCTCCGGTGGTGTGTGGTAGTTTCACCTTGATTAATAGGAAGAAGAAACAGTGAGAACAACCATGTTTAATAGGATTTCTTCATTACTCACCGCGGTCTTCACCACCGCTGGCTGGCATATCTGCTCATTAACGCTGCTGCTGCTGCCCATGATTGGAGAGCACCGTCATCGGCCATGGGGGTAATTATCGAGCCAACATCTTTCACCCTCTACATCTTCTCCAGTTAATCCCCCTCATCATTGCGTCGTCGTTGTCGTCGCCAGCAGCGCCAGCAACAACAGCTAGTGACTTTATCTACGAAAGCGGCCCGATTATTTTTAAAACGGACAGAACATCCAAAGAGAGTAAAACCCCGCAATGAATATAACTGAGTCATCGATCAATCCGTGGCGGGCGCTAATGCAGGGCAGAGATTTTTTTACACTCCAGTGAATTTGGTTGTGGGACCCTCTTGTCATGTGTGCAGAAGTTTGCGCTTTCTATCTCTCTATCTTGGATTGGATGCGCTTCAATGCGGGGTCCATCAGACGGTATTCGAGGATCGTCATTTCCGGTTTGTTTGATGGGTTAGAATAGCGCCGTGTGGACCGGCGAGGATTATTTGCATGTGAGAATCTGCTCTGAGCTGCAAAAACAGTTAATCATCATGTTTTGCTGGTGCATTTCAACCTATATGGAACTCTCCTCTCAGGCCGTTGATTGATAGGTAAATGACAGACGTACCGACGAACTGCCAGCTCGAGGTGACAAGAAATGATTGTGCCACCGGTGACGTTGGCAACAAACTAAGCAAGCGGCTGGTTTCGATCAAGATTGGCTTTGCCATTTTCGCGCTAACGGGAGGGTTATAGTAATTTATGATATTTAGTTATTTCAATGACACCAAGACACAGCATCACGAATAGCGCAGTTCCAGGCTGAAACTACTGGCACATAGAATTTCGAAATTTGGCTTTACAACATATTCAGTATAACAGAATACGTATTTTTGGCATAAAGTATATTAGAACCCAAGAGTAACTATGTATTTTTGATACAACAGTTACTCGGAAATCGATCGATTTTAGTGAAAAAAGTGCATGAGAAGAAATGGAAGGGAGCCAAAATGTCCATGACAAAAATATACACTAAGAAAAAAAATATTTTTTAACACTGAAAAAAATCATAACTAAACTCTTCAAATTCAAATTCGCCAGATACGCTATTTTAATTTTATTTTTTAAATTTTGATGATGAAATTGGGATAAAAAACCATTGTTTTTATAAGAATAATGAAGAATATGGACAAAACACTGTTAAAAAAGTTTTCCCAGCAGCAACGTTTGGAAGATTGCGATTTTTCTAATTGAAATGTGGCATGTTAACAATCTCCCTATAGGGCGTCAGTGTTTATAAACCACGTAGACTCGTTTTTGAAAATCTCAAGACCCCCCCTTCCCCCTTTTTGACTTTTATCCATTCAATTTCTTTAACTTTTGTATGGAGCGTAGACTTTGGTCAAACCCCCCCCCTCCCACAGCAAAATCTACGTGGTTTATGAATAGCCCCTAAAGGAAACCGTTTCCGAGATGTTGCCCATAAGTTGACTTCGTTGATGATCCATCACCAAAACTATGCTTGTTTTAACAACATGGATATTCCAACAAAACTTGTTGAATTGGGATACCTGTGAATATCACAAGGGGTACTATTTTGGTATTGTCTTAACCTCAATTTGGCATGCGCCTCATATTTTGGGAACATCTTTTATGGTGTTATCGTCAGGTATTTTACTCCTCTTATGCAGCGCTCTTATCAAAGGCCAGTTAAACACAAGATATTCGAACCCTGCCCGTGATGAATATCATGAAATATTTTGCCTAACATTATGGAAATGCATGCGTGACTTCTGGATATTTTACAAATTTTTGGGTAACATGTACATGCTTCACTCGAAAGTTGTGAGATTTTAGAAAAAAATTGCTCTGTCATCTTAGAGTGCTGCTAGTTTAATTTCCAAAAATTCTTTGAAAATATCTGAAAAAGAGAAATATGCATACAATAGGAAGGCTTAGCCCAAAAATAAACTTCGTTCTTTTTGAAAATACTGCAACTAGATGATGGAACTTGGTTTATAGACAAATTTTCACCTATGCTGGGAAGTTGCCGTTCAAATATTGTTATGTCTATGAATATAAAAAAAATTTTACTTTTTTGAAACCCTTTTCATTTCTTGGTAGTAGATCTGGCTTCCAAGAGGCAGTTTTTTTATCAATCTTTAAATTCCCATCTACTAATATTAATAACTATGTTTTTAACAAATCGTAAATGAAGTGATCCTCGGCTGCTATGAGGGGCGTCCATTAGTTACGCGTCACGCAGAAATGACTTTTTAACCCCCTCCTCCCTTTGTCACAATTTTTGTATGGATCTTTGTAAGAGTTCAAATCAATGCGTGACATAATTAATGGACCTTCTTATTCAGAATTAATTTTCTTATTTTCAAACACAAAATAATAAATACTGACCACTTCAACTTACGTTCCAGATTTAACAGCTTCTAGAATATATCAGGTAGCATTGAATTAAAAAAAAAGCTTGACGAAACTCATAAAGGCTGACTGAAAATAAATTGGTACGTCCTCATGTGCCATTGGCACGTCTCTAGTATTGGGAATCGAATATCTTTGGACAGTAATTTGTTCACACTTTTATAGAGAACAGCTGCAAGTTTTATCTAAGTAGTCGACCACTTTCCAGAAATACCGTCAAGTGGACGCCGAAGAGAAAAGAAAAAATGTTTGTGCACACAAGACCTGGAAAATTCTTAGTGCATGGTTTCCCCCAGTTGGCTGAAGATGCCGATAACAGCAGGTGCTCGGTGCTGAAACTTGCAACTGAAACCACTATGAATGTGGAAAGGAATCAGCGGACCAGCGAAAGCAACTGGAACACAGGGATCGTTAACATGCGCAACAGGTCGTTGGGTGCGGTAAAACCACCCAAGATCTTTCGATCCGGGATATATGGCCAGAAGGTGCCACGCACAACTTTCAACGGTGCGGAACGTCTGCCGCCGGAATTTCGAAAGCAGTGAAAGAACATCCAGGCTGGCTCTTGGCTTCGGCTATCTTTCTACCACACAGGAGGCTGCAGTTCGCACCACGAAAGCCGTGATTGAGGCAAGCGATTTACGGTTTGTGGCCTGAAAAAGGGAACTATTTTGACACATCTTCGACGATGAAATCTCGCGTAACTTTTTTTCAAGAGGACCAATTTGCTTGTCGGAAAACGAGGGATGAAGAATATGAAAATATTTTTTTTACGAAAATGTTTTCAAACTGGGATCAAGTTTACCACATTCAATTGCCGCACTTTGATGACGAAGCATATTTTGTTTAATTTGCTACTGGTAATGGTTTTGTAGCATTTATGTTAAAATAACAACGAAAACATCAAAAGTATTTTTTTCTTTCTTGTTATTTGTTGTAGTGACTATTGTTGCTGATGATATGAACAGTTGTTTTGCTTAACCAGTTGTACATCAATTCATTTACAGGACATTTTATTCCAATGATAGCTACATAGGTAATTTAAATTTTTTGTTATCATTCTATTAGAAAAATTAGAGACATTACACATAGCCATAAAGAGATTGCTTTCTCTTTCCACGCGTTGTCTGTGGTTGCAAAGAATCACTATATCTATCTGCGTGCGCTTCTTCAAAGGAAGTTGAGATTGTAGCAAAAAATGCAAAATTGCAATTTTGCAGTTTTTGCAATCATATCTTGAGAAATCCGCATGATTCTGAAAGGCAAATTTGCCCATCATGTTCCACAAAGCTTTATGGTATAAACAAAGCCATGCAAGTGTGTGCAAGTGGTTATCGCTGTGTGCCTGTGCCTCATTAATCGCAGCAACCGTTGGGTTTGTTCAACCATCAGCAACTCCTCAATATGGGTGAGACAATGACACAGAACGCCGCTGCGCCATATTCCACTGTTGCTATTCCGCTGTCAAGTCGTATTTTTATCTGCATCTGCCGTATCACCTCCTATCGCCTCTCATCAAGTCACCATGCGGTTTCATGAAATAAGCGAAGCCATGTAGTGTGTTGCGACCGAAATTTGCTTCATTGTTGTAACGTTGGTGCACTTAAAAACCGAAGAAACAGTAGGATCTTTATTCCATTCACCTCAACTTGTTGTGGTGACTGGATGGTTACAACAGAAGAGCCGTCATGCTGACGGTCGCGGTTCGTCTCTCGGTAGCGGATGGTAATCTTTGCTGGCGCGCCATACTGAATTTACTACTACTAATCAATCTGTACAACATCCGCATACATTGAATTTTTCTAATCGAATTGATGTGTTGCTTTTCTTGCCCACGACCAATGTTGCTGCTGTCGACAAGTTGCGATCCATTACGAGAAATGAAACAAATCATGCGAAATTGCATTACAATCTTGCTTTTTTATTTGGGTGTTCTCGTAGATCAGTCTGACGGTCTGTATTTAGGGCATTGCCGGCACAATGTGGTTAACGTCTTGGTAGGCAGTGCCACAGCCACCAATACATGATTGTTAAAATAAGAGTTTCTGGCATTTACCATAAATTCGACTGTAAAGAACTACTGCACTGGGTCATAATAAATGTGTGATAGTGAAAGTTCGCAGAAAAAAGTTGATATTAAAACATATATTTAGAGCACCTACCATCTATCAAATGTTTGAAAACAAAAATACCTCTCACTCTGTTTTGGATCGCGTTCTGTCATCCCGGAGACCGCTTCCTCACGCTTGCTGTTCAGGTTTTCAATTATTGAACGTTGTGCTGGGATGGTATCCGAACATTCAATTTCCTCGTCATCATGAAACCGGGTCGTTCTATGTTTCCAATGCTTACCGTTACTGGGAGAGTTTCTACATACAGCTATCCATCGATGCTGTCTTCTTCGTAGAGGATCCCGCGAGATCTGAACCATAACTGGCGACGCGCAACTTTGCTGGCTACCACATACAGCAACTTCTCCAAATTGTGCTGCTGATGATTGATCCGGATTTAATGCAAATTTTGTTGTGGTTGTGGCTGCAAGAAACGACCAATATATTATGATTTATATAACCTTATTTTAAGGAACTAATGTACTTGCACCGAGGAGCAAATCGAACGCAGAATTATTAACCCGCATAACGAAAAACAATTTGCTATATAGTCACACAACTATATTTCCAGATGTAAGATATATTATCACATTTTATGTTATTGCTATCGAAAAGTTTATTCTCATTTCCACCATACAAGCTCTACATTAACACATATTGTTAATGTATGTGCCATATTGTAATGGAAAGGTTTTTTATTGTCTGTACTTGAGTCCGAATTATATATCAACTTTATAGCATAGAGTACAGCAAAAATATTCGTCGTAAAATTGCCATATTCTTATGGTAACCTCACTTAACCGCCTATTCAGCATATTGTTATTTGGCCTCTTACCATCTGGCATATAGTTAAAACTATAGGAGATTGTTAGTTTATAGTTGTCAACTATAGGGGTAAATGTCGTAACAATGACAGAAACGGTCGACTCAACAATAAGTGAAAGTGTCCAGGAATGGTTTGTGATTATGCGGGAATTCATTCCGACATTGTTGGAACGGTATTTTGTACTTTCTCCAATCGAACGACCGAAGTACGGATTTGCTTTGTTATGTTTGTTCTGACACTTCAGACGTTTAGCGCGACAGGTAAACTGATCGTCTTATCAAACAGTAGAGCATCGCTATTGCGAAATCAGACATCGGTCGTTTTGTTGATTTTCAATTTTCTTAATATTATGAAAACATATCAAAATGCGTGTTTTAACATAATGTTGATAAGTGCAATAGCAATAGTGTGCATTAATTAATTCAATTTGTTTACATTTGTTACATAGGACCTTTTGAAAAGTTACGCAAGAAATCCTAATTATAAATCGAAGAAGGCCTTAAAAACCCAAGCATAGAGACAAAGTCATCTTTTGGCCTGATTTGGCCAGCTGCCACTACTTCAAGGTGGTTTTGCAGTGGTATGCTGCCAACAGGATCGATTTTGTTCCCAAGCTAATGAATTACCTGCAATTTCGACCAATCGAAAAATACTGGACAATTTCAAAACAGCGACTTCTGCGAAGCGGCGGGGCAGTCAAGCACATTCAGCAAATGCGGGCAAAATGGAAGTAATGCGCTGATTCGGTGTCCGTTTCCACTGTGCAGGCGCTGATGGCTCCATCAAGAGGAAGGTTCGAAATTTCGATCAAACTGGAAAAATGTTACCATCGTGGTTTGTAAATATTCGGACGTTAATCCATCTGCTTATTAGATTAGCCACAGAAACATTCACAGTCATGCGAATGAAGTTTCCAACTGTAGGTAATTATTGCATGCATTCACGCTGCTTTCCGATCATGGAAATGTTTTCTTCAGCGTCGATATCCGAACATGAATTCTAATCATTGTATTCATTTTCGTGACGCTTAACGCATGCACCCGCATGCATCGTGTTTATCGTTGGATAAAACTTGTATGTTTTAACTGACAGCTTAAAACATGGCTTACCATTTTTCAGCTGTTTTTTTAGGGGTTGTTCATTAACCACGTAGTTTTTTCTGGGGAAGGGAATTTCAAACAACTTCTATTCAATTTTCACAGCCTGCCGTGAGCTAACGGAACTATCAATACTTTCTCTTCACAACTTTGTTCTAGCAAAAAAATTCTGTCTCACTTCTGTCTGGTGATGAGAAATTATTTCCTTCTCAAAAACAACATCATCACAGATCGTTACCCCGCGTATGGGAGAATACAAGGAAAGAACAATATCAAGTGGGGAAGGGGGTTGTCTGGCCAAAGTCTACACTCCATACAAAATTTAAAAAAATTATGGAGAAAAATCTACGGCGGGGGATCTGAGATTATCAAAAAATGAGTACGTGATTTATGAACAGGCCCTTATGTTTTCTTCCAAAAAGCATCACCACATTTCAGAAGACACACTACCACACTCAATCGTGGTAAGCTTAATCTAGGACAGGACCTTCCAGCTGTTAGTGCAAAAACAAGACCATTTAGCTGTCAAAAAAGACCGTTTTTTATTGGTCGCTGTGACAACCGCCTCTACCGCCTCCGGTGAGTTACGTTACAAGCAGTTGTTGGTTTGGTGGTGTTGCTAGTCACTGCTTTTTCACTTTTTTCGTTTGGGTTTTTGGATCGCTCCTCCTAAAAATGATACTTTCTGGAAAAATAATGGTCAGAAAAAAGCTTACAAAGATTTAAAAGTAACGCGTATTATTTATTTGAATTTTTAATATCATCCTTTTCTTCGCTGTAAGGCAGTTTTGTATTCGTAGAGCCTCAAATTCACGAACCTCTCCATTTAAAATATTGACAATTGTTAAACGTTTACTTTATTGAATATTACCAAGTATTTAAAGAATATCGACGAATTTTGATTATATTTTTTAATTACATTATTTTCAATGGGATTACTGTTTAAACATATCTGGCAACACTGAGCATCATAAATTTTTAAGAGGTCATCTCTCTCTGAGCTAGCAGGTCCTGCCCTAGAGCTTAATGTGTGGAGTTCCGTGCAACTATGGGCAGGCGAAAGGAACTCTCAATAAACATGTGAAAAGAGCCTATCCGTTTTGATCGATTCTCGTCTATGAATAACGCGGTATCAAAAGCTTTTTCAAGGAATTAGTTGTTTGAATTGAAAGCTGACAACGTTCACCATCGGTTTAAGCTGCAAGTAGAACTAAAACTTCGTTTGTTTTGATGTTTTAAACTTAAGAGAAAGTCCATGTAGAGAATCGAACTATAGGGTTTCAAGAATTTAGTGTTTGAATATTACTTGTCCGCCTTGTTAACAAAATAAGATACGTCGTTTTGAATAAGTTGTCGAGAATTGTTTGTTTTTTTCCTCTCTTTTCCACTGATTTAAACGTCAAAAAGCTCCGTTGTCAATCAAAAATACAATTATTAGTAGCGTACACCTGTCTCATAATTTGTTGTAGTCGAGTGGTTTTCGTGTTGTGGTTGATTGTGTCCGGGAACACGGTTCGAAAAAGTCACATTAGTACACCCAAAATGAAAACCAAGATTATAATGCAATTTCGCATGATTTGGTTTCATTTTTCGTAATGGATCGCAACTTGGAGAAAAAATGCAACATTGGTCGTGGGCAAAAAGCATCACATCAATTCGATTAGAAAAATTCAATGTGTGCGTGAGGTTGTGCAGTTGATTAGTAGTGGTAAATTCAATGGCTCACAAAAAAAGAAGGGGTCTCTCTGTACGTAACGAAAACTGTAAAGGCTGATTGCTCTGATTGATTCTGTAACGATTTATATGGATAGAAGAGAGATCATAACTGAAGAATTATAAATCAAACTGCCTAGGGTTTTAATTAGAAAATCCCTTCAGTTGCATAGCTCAGCAGTAAGGACTGGACTCGGAAAAATGAGAAACACAAAAATGATCACCAAAAATTCAATTTAAATTGGACTTCTCAAATTTTCAGGGATTAAATAACTATTTATTAACTATGTTTTGGCATAATTTATTTATTGAATTTCCTCCCTCAGCTGAATACTCGTACATTTCTCTTAACACTGCTCATGAGATCTTGGGCGAGGCTTTGTCCATCTTCCTTACACCATTTCTCCCACTTTTTCTTCACAACTTCATCGATTTTGAAAGTTTTTCCGCTTTTTTTCAACTTCTTTATTATCGCCCAAAACTTTTCGATCGGACGAAGTTCTGGTGTATTTGGCGGGTTCGCCTCCATCGGGACCACATTAACGCCCTTCGCTTCGTACCAATCCATCACAGGGTTGGCGTAATGGCACGAAGCGAGATCCGGCCAGAACAGCGTGAGACCATGGTGAGAGCGGAGGAAGGGCAGCAAGCGCTTCTGCAAGCATTCCTCTCGATAAATCTGCCAGTTTATGGTGCCGGTTGTAACGAACGGTTTGCTGTAACGTCCGCACTTGCAGATCGCCTGCCACAACAGGTACTTCTTGGGGTGTGGAAGTAGTTCGCCTCCCCGCGGTGCACCCTGGAAACATTAGGCTCCCCTTAACGGCTAAACGAACTACGGAGGGAGCGTCATTGGACGCATTGGGGTGGATGTCAGTAAAACCCCAATTATGGCAACTGGCTGTGAAAGGAAAACGAGTGGAACCGTGCAATCGGGCTGGCAACTGCGTCGACCCCCTTAGTACTGCCGGGTGACACCGCGCAGGAAACGGCGGGGTTCCCTTCGGCACAGGCTGTCTCCGTCCCACTAAAACCGTGGCAGGCCTCCAGTACGTTCCATTCTCCACCGCCCGACCTCGCCAGTCGGGCGGGAGTAGGCTCAGATGACCCTATACCTGTCTTACGCCGATCCGGCTCTGAACACGGTTCCCCATGAAGGGCCGTGTCAACCCTAGCATGGCTTCCCTGCTAGCATAGACAACCATGGGATCAAGAAGGCGACTACTCCACGTGGGCTTGGATAGCGGCTGGAGGGGGACCCAACAGAATGGAGGAAAACAAAAACAAAAACGAAAATAAAAGCGAAAACGAAAATAAAAACAAAAAAATCCAGGAGAAGACAGAGGCAGAGGAGAAGACGAAGGAGAAAGCGAACCCGTTCGCTAAAGGTGGCCTAGCGAGATCCCCAACAAGGAAAATGGTGGGATCCGGCGTGTCCGACACCTGTGGAAGTGCCACGGCATCAGAAGCAGGTGCCGCCAGGCTAGGCGTGGCCATGGATGGGCCGGGACTCATCCGGGCCATGGATAGGATGCGGGAAAGCATCCCCAAGGTTGTAGAGGTGTCCGAACAGTTGGACGCGATCATTGACTTCACGTCGTCGTTGCAACATCGCTAAGGACCTGAAAATGAGCCTCCTTAGGCTACGCCTTACAGTGCAGGCTGCCTGTAAGGAGAGGGAGGAGCTGGAGGCCAAGCTCCTAGCCGAACAAAGCGCCAAAGAACTGGCGCGGCTAGTTGCAACGGAAAGGGCGAGGGAGATAGCCTCGAAGCAGACGCAGACGGAAGTGTCCGTCTCCGTCGGAGACTCCACCCCATCTACCATGGGAGCAGGGACCTCCAAGCGGGCTAGGCAGTCCCCGGGCGAAACGGCACCTGGCGCTTCTAAGAAGCGCATCGTGTCGGATGCCCCTACAGGCAAGAGAACCGCGAACGCGGCGGCGGGGTCAGAGGGTCCATCCTCGTGACCGGATTTAACGGGCCGCAAAGAGAGAGGCCCCGGCGCTGAGCCCAGCGCTGAAGGCGCGAAACCCAGCTCAAGAGTTGTCTCAAGCGCCGAAGGGGGCCCGAGCGGTAGGGCCCCCCATACAACAACCGCAGGTAGCACGGAAGCTAGCAGGAAAACAAGGGAGGACCCCGGGAATGGCAGTGAGGGCCAATGGAAAAAGGTCCGAAATAGGAATAGATCCAAAAAAGAAAAGGATAAGCGACAGGTGGCCCGCAAGCGCAACCGCGGTGAGGCCCTCATTGTCAAGACCGACGCGTCTAAGTACTCGGAGGTCTTGAAAGCGATGCGCGGGGACGCTAATTTGGCGGGCCTAGGAGCCGACGTGCGGAGTATACGCCGTACCCGCACCGGCGAGATGCTCCTGGAGCCAAAGAAGTCTACCCAGTCGAAGGGCCCGGCTTACAGAGACCTGGCAAGAAAGGCCTTAGGTGAGGGTGTGGAGGTTCGCGCCCTCGTCTCACAGGTGACGATCCAGTGTAAAACCAGGATGAGATCACCGAGGTAGACGAGATCTCCACTGCACTAAGGAGCAGTGCAAGGTTGAGGTTGTCACCGCAGACATACGACTGCGGAAGGGTCCACTTGGGACCCAGGTTGCAACCATAAGGGTAGCAGCAGTCGACGCAGACGCGGCGTTGAAAGTGGCGAAGGTGAAGGTGGGATGGTCGATATGCCCACTTAGCCTACACCAGCCGCCGAAGGCATGCTTCAGATGCCTAGAAAGCGGGCACATGTCCTGGGAATGCAAAGGCCCAGATAGGAGCAACATGTGCAGAAGGTGTGGCAGCACAAGCCACAAGGCGCGGGACTGCAAAAGTCCCCCAAATGCTTGATGTGTGCCGGGAAACCGGACGATAAGCACGTCATGGGGGGGGCGAAGTGCCCAGCCGCCAAGGGTAAACCAACGAGCCAACCATGATGCGGGTAACACAACTAAACCTGAACCACTGTGAGGCCGCCCAGCAACTGTTGTGTCAGTCAGTTCGCGAGTCGGCATCGGATATCGCCATAGTTTCCGACCCATACCGTGTCCCAGCCGGCAACGGCAATTGGGTCACGGACAGGTCCAATATGGCGGCATTATGGACGACGGGCAAGTACCCGGTTCAGGAGGTTGTGTCTTCCACAAATGAAGGCTTCGCGGTTGTAAAAGTGAATGGAGTGTTCTTCTGCAGCTGCTACGCACCGCCAAGATGGTCGATTGAACTGTTTTCAAACATGCTCGACCGTATGACAAGTGAGCTAACTGGCCTATACCCGTTGGTAATAGCGGGGACTTCAACGCTTGGGCGACCGAGTGGGGAGCCGCCTTACCAACCCCAGGGGCCAGATTCTTCTGGAGGCCTTGGCTAGGCTCAACGTGAACCTAGCCAACGTGGGTACCAAGAGTACATACCACAGAAATGGAGCGGAATCGATAATCGACGTTACCTTCAGCAGTCCTGGGCTGCTCAATAATTGGAGGGTGGATGATGGCTACACCCATAGCGACCACTTGGCGGTTCGTTATTGTATCGTCCACAATACAAGGCAGCGTGTGGAAGGAGTAGCATCCACTCCATTCGCCCGCAGATGGAGGACGTCCTACTTTGATGTAGAGACTTTTAAAGAGGCGCTTGAGAGGGAACGGTTTTTACGCGAAACCCAGGAACCTTGCGGCGAACGACTTGTGATGGCACTTACACGAGCGTGCGATGCGACCATGCCGAGGGAAGTCAAACCGAGGAATGGAAGATCACTGGTGTATTGGTGGACAGAGTCGATCGCCGACCTCCGAAGAACTTGCCTCCACGCTAGACGGAGGATGCAAAGAGCGCGGTCAGACGCCGATAGAATCGAGCGCAGAGAGGTGCTTGTCGCCGCGAAGGCCGCTCTAAAGAGGGAGATAAAGGCCAGCAAGCGAGCCTGCTTCAAGGGTCTGTGTCAGAGGGCCAATGCGAACCCGTGGGGTGACGCCTATCGGGTAGTAATGGCCAAAACCAGGGGATCGGCGGCTCCAACCGAGCGTTCATCAGAGCTGCTGCAGGTGATCGTTGGGGGACTCTTTCCGAGCCACGACCCGAGTCCATGCCCCCCGCCGCCGTAGATTTGTCCCATGACCAGCGTTCCAGTATCCCAGACCTTAACGCTGTCATAGCGACGGAAGGGTGGACGGCCCCGCCGAACACCCGCGACCACGTGGGCATTGATAACGGCACAACGGGGGCCGGCGACGAGGCGACGGTGACGAATGACGAACTCATTGCGATAGCAAAGTCGCTAAAGGTGAACAAAGCGCCGGGACCTGATGGTATCCCGAACCTAGCCATCAAGACGGCTATCTTGCTGGATCCCGGAATGTTCAGGGTGGTGATGCAAAAGTGTCTGGACGAGGGCGTCTTCCCGGACGCCTGGAAAATTCAGAACCTTGTGTTGCTACCAAAGACAGGGAAGCCACCAGGAGATCCATCGGCATATAGACCTATATGCCTGTTGGATACAGCGGGTAAGGTGCTCGAGAGGGTTATCCTCAACAGACTGACGAAATACACGGAGGGTATAGGCGGTCTGTCTAATAACCAGTTTGGCTTCCGAAAGGGGAAGTCGACGGTGGATGCCATCCTGTCCGTCACCAAGACGGCCGAAGTGGCAATCCAGCGTAAGAGGCGAGGAGTCCGCTACTGTGCAGTGGTCACCCTTGACGTGAGAAATGCGTTCAATAGCGCCAGTTGGGTGGCTATCGCCGACTCGCTCCAACGCCTCAAGGTTCCTGGGTACCTGTACAAGATTCTGGGAAACTACTTCCAGAATCGCGTACTGGTGTACAACACGGAGGAGGGTCAGACACGTGTACATATCACCGCAGGCGTCCCGCAAGGTTCGATCCTGGGCCCGGTGCTATGGAACACGATGTACGACGAAGTGTTACGGCTCGAGTTCCCGAGCGGGGAGAAGATAGTCGGGTTCGCGGACGACATCACCCTGGAAATATGTGGTGAATCCATCGAGGAGGTGGAGCTGACGGCCTCACACTCCATTGGCATTGTGGAGAGATGGATGCGCTCCAAAAAACAGGAGCTAGCTCACCATAAGACTGAGGTCACGGTTGTCAACAACCGAAAAT
Organism: Aedes japonicus; assembly: GCA_034211315.2. Lineage (NCBI taxonomy): Eukaryota > Metazoa > Arthropoda > Insecta > Diptera > Culicidae > Aedes > Aedes japonicus. The sequence goes on along the minus strand of JASCZW010006953.1, from coordinate 70,277 downwards.
CGGAGCAATACGCTACGATTAGTGCATTGAATCGAAGAGATTTCTGAGGTATCTTGGGTCATGATCGACGATAAGCTGTCCTTTACCAGCCACGTCGATTACGCTTGCAAGAAAGCCTCCATGGCTATCTCGGCATTATCCCGCATGATGTCGAATAGCTCGGCGGTGCAAGGGAGTAAGCGTAAACTCCTGGCCAGTGTCGCCCTGTCCATACATAGGTACGGCGGGCCGGCATGGATCACTGCCTTGAACATTAAGTGCTACCTAGGTAAGCTAGAGAGTACACACAGGCTAATGTGCCTAAGAGTGGTTAGTGCATACCGAACGGTATCACGCGACGCGGTCTGTGTCCTAGCGGGGATGATGCCAATAGGCATCGTCATAAAAGAGGATGCAGAGTGCTTCGAGCAACGTGGAACAAGAGGTATTCGAAAGACCACTAGAGCCGCATCAATGGTTAAGTGGCAGAGGGAATGGAATAACTCCACCAAAGGTCGGTGGACCCACCGACTAATCCCGGAACTATCCGGGTGGGTCGGTAGGCGACACGGGGAGGTTAACTTCCACTTAACGCAGATTCTGTCAGGCCATGGGTGCTTTAGACAATATCTGCACAAATATGGGCATGCACAGTCCTCCGCATGTACCGAGTGCGCGGGAGCAGAGGAAACCGCGGAACATGTATTCTTCACATGTCCTCGCTTCGACGGCGCGAGATCCGGCATGATGGCCGTAAGCGGTCACGACACGACTCCGGATAATTTGGTCCCGAGGATGTGCCAAGACCGAGACATCTGGGACGCGGTATGCGTAGCAGCCTCCCAGATTGTCCTCGATCTCCAATTGAAATGGCGAAACGACCAAAGGCAGGTCGAAAGGGCGACCTAACTACTGAAGACCTAAGTAGTTAGACATAGTGGGTGCTTAATTAGCACAAAAGCCCCCTCCCCGAAGTAATACCGAAAGGTGGTTCCGGGGAGGGAGAAAGGCTTAAGGCACTGGTGGGTTTTTAGTGGGTCGAGGAGTTGGCACCCTCATCCCCACACCCTGAGAAAAAAAAAAACAAAAAAAAAACAGGTACTTCTTCGCGAATTTGTCCATCTTTCTCTTCCGGAACTTTTCCGGAACCTCCATGCGGGACGTACCGACAAAAAACTCGAGGCCGGGGATTTGTTTGGTTTCCGCCTTGATATATGTCTCGTCGTCCATGACGAGACAGCCTGGCTTGACCAGCCACTCACGGTACAGCTTCCGCGCCTCTCAATTTGGCCACCGTGTTTTGCTTGTCAGTCCGGTTTGGCGCCTTCCTGACCTCAAAAACACGTAGCCCAGCCCGCTTCATGGTCTGCTGGACGAACCACTTCGACGAATTGACGTTTTTGGCCAAGTCTCGGGTGGAAAGGTTCGGGTTATCCTTAAAGTACTGCCTTATCTTCCGTGCCTTCTCTGGGTTTTCCGTTTTCGGTTCTCGGCCGCTTCCAGCGCGCCGCTCGATGGTCTCGTCTCCTGGAACGGCGGAATGGTGGATTCCAAGCCTTTTGCCGATCCATCTGTGCGACTGACCAGGATTATCAATTACCGCGCCCAAGATTTGCTAGCGTAGCTCTTCTTGTTTTGAATGCATCTTGAAAACTACTTGATAGTGTCGCATTTTTTCCGAGTCCAATCTTTACTGTAACAGTTGAAGAAAGATGCGAGTAGTTGGAATCACAAAAAAAACGATGATATCTGGGATTAATATAAATCTTCAATGTGGTAATCTCTTGCTGGCCCCGTAGTAATGCAAGCCAAATAAGATTGGATATGAATATGAACCGAGGAGATTTTTACATTTCAACGAGAAATCACTGGAATGAGCCAAACGATAAGGCTTACAGCTAGGTTTGTATTGGTAAACGATACGCTGGATTCAAACTTAGCCGGCTGAACAAAAGGTTCTGTGCGTAAATTTTGTTATCAAGGGTTTAAGATTATTCAAAATTATTATGCTTCTGGGATGATGTACACTAAAATATTCAAATATTTTAACCCATCATTGAGGAACCAAAGCGTTGTTTGGGCCACTCTTAAAGTGTGCTGGTGTTTTTTTTTTTAAGAAACAAGGCATTTTTATTTTTTAGCTTTAGAGCACAATTTCAATTGATTTAAACCAACATTGAGGATGCTGTTGGGGTCACTTACAAAGTGTTATAGTGGTTTAATGAACTACCAGCCGCTCGCATTTTACCACATTCCAGGAATGCGTCAGTTCCAGCATCGAACCTGGTACTTTTTCGGATTGACGGATTGACCATATTACCGAGGCTATGCTAACCAGCGTCATCATGTTTCAGTTGACACTGTTTTTAGACCCGTGAATACGTTAAGTAGGATCGGAGGTATTAACAATGTCATGTTCATGTCCAAAACGAACGCGACCGACGAGAATGGACATGAATCATTTTTTATGCGTTAGAATTGACTTGAAGTTAATTCCAGATAAGTTCTGATTGAATATGCCTTAGTGTATCGAAATTCATGATTGTAACTTTAATTTTCGTCTGTTACGGTCAATGTTGCTACCTTTAAGTCAATCCTTCATGAATGTTGTCAGACAGAAGACTTAATTTCTAGTGTATCGACTAGGCTATCAGAAACAATATACGTTTAAATAAAAAAGCATACCACCCCTGTTATTTTACACTAGTTTTCGGTATTTTGATCGCGAACTGAACGTGATTTAAGTGTTTAATCAATCATAATAATGTATTTTATAAAATGGTATGAGATTGACTTTGGTCATACACGCTGAATTTCAATAAGGTGTATTTCGGTATTTTTTCCGGTACACTACAATACAATATTATTGTCATCATAATATCTGATAACGATGAAAATTTCTAGCGTTTAGTTACACAAATGATAGATTAAAACAAAAGAATGAAAACACGTCCAAAAATGATAAAGAAACGTGGTTATATGGGGTTGATAAACTTTTTTTTTCTGTAAGTTCATTGCATCCTCCGTTTTATGTGATATCATACTAACTTCATCAGTACGAATCCCACTGAACTGTAAACCAACCTAATACCCCTCGGTTCTTTACTCCCATGTTTCCAAGAAACAAGCAAATATTCTTTATAAAAGCAATGTCATTCCCAACACCGGCAGACCAGTTCGCTTCCAAATTTGGATCCACGGCACACGCACCTCGAAAATTTGCAATCCAACAAATATCGAACCTAAGCCAATTAGAGTTTTACTATCCACTTCATTCGCGAAGCATAATTCCAATTTAGAAGTTTGATGGAAAGAAATTTTGTATTCCAAACCACACGGCCCAGACCAATGACCACTTGGCCACGTACCCACGAAACTAACGACTCTTCATTTCCACACTTTTATTCTTGCTCGGCAAGATGGTTGCTATATAAATAAAACCGAAAATATCTTTCGGCAACAACCCGGTGGGCACGCAATCAATAGCCCTGTTTGGTAGAAGAGACCTAACCTCAAAAAAAAAAAATTAACAGCGCACCGAGCGCTTCTTTTTTCAGCAGGGTGATAATTAACGATGAAAAGCACGCAAAATTGCCGCTGATTTGCGGCTCTCCCTACTTGTGAAGGAAAGTGCGCGCGCGGTTGACTCTTTAATCATTTTTGGTTATTGTCCTCCCCCGCCGCCTTCGTCTCGCGCCGTTGACAATTGGCAGTCGGTAGCGGCCGGCCGGCCGGTCGGAACATTTCCAAACGGGGCAGAACCCAAGCGAACGTGTACAATGTGTAGAAAGCTCCGAATCGCTCGCTGCTCGCCGAGTGTCATTTTAATAAATTGCAATTTATTGCATTCTCGTTAGGTTGAATTGGCGGAGGCAAGGGTAGGTGGGACAGAGGAAAGGGGGAATCCGAAGAATCGCTTTATGGATGCGCCACCGACTGGGCCACCACCAATGCAATCTCTAAATGGTTAGCCCTGATCGGCTGGTGTTGATAGGGTTTGACCAAGGGCTCATTGCATTTTTTTGGCTTGCTGGACGCGTTGTGGGGTATTGGATGTTGGTAGGGGAGAGTGGACACAGTGGATCTCCGTGTTTTGATTTTGGGTTTATAGCAAATGATTTTCTATTCGTTTTTACTAGTGGCACATCATCACTTTTAGGTTATTTGTGGATTGATCGGTAGTAGGACTTAACATGAGAAGTATGAACGTAGAACAGGGAATTGTAAAATTATATAAGAATCCAACAAAACATTTTTATTAAATGAACAATATGATGGTGAAAATTGTATTAAATATTTATGTTCCTAACTATTTTTTAACAAAACAAATCATGGTTAAATCCTAGAGGGTTTGAGCTGTTTAGTGGAATACCTGTAACTAGAAATTAGAAGAAAAATTAGTATTTTCCATGTGATTCCAACTATCTTTGCTTATCTTGACAGATACGTGTATTTCGTCTACAATGTGCAGACTTCTTCAGTGTCTCGTACTAATAACTCGACTTCATGGTTATTGATTATGTTGTATTGGATCTTTGGGGGATCAGTTTAAGCTACCTGAGTCTGGAAATCACTGATTTTCATTAAGTATAGCTTTGAATTGTGAATTGCTAGAGTATAAACACACTTTTTTTTTTAATTTTTTAGTTTGCTCAACATCGAAAATATACAAAATATGCGATCATGTGAAGTTGATAAATTCAAACTTGAATGTAATTTAGAAAAATTCAGATTTCACCAAACGCGGTATTTTTCACCCAAGAACATTACTGTACAAAATAAATACCAGCCCATCACTACTGCCATTCCGGAGACCCTTTCCCGGCCAAAAGGATAAACGAGCTCACAAAGCAACGGGCAGGCTGCATCGAAATATTTTGACACATCATAAATTTACAACCAGTTGCTCCTTTTTGCAGCCACTTTGGTACCACTTCGTATTCGCTGCAGAGTGCAGTCCCCAGTCAGAGCACCCCCGCATGGTTCTAACTGCTGCTCCTGCTTGCAACGGCAGAAGCAACAATGATAGCAGTGCAAGCTGTCATCGTTGGGCACAAAGTGGAAAGGAAAATGATCATAAATATGTTTAATAATTTATTGAACTAAGTACCCGTGCGCGTCTAATTAATATTCATTAAATGCTGTCACGCTGCTTCGCTTTGGGCTGTGTTGTCGATGACAGCTCATGGATCTTCTTCCAGGTCTGCACACGACGCGATGGTTCGGTTCTTTGTCCACTCCAGGCCAACAAAGAAGGAAATAAAGCAATGTTACACGCGCTCGCTTCTGGTGCTGCTTTGGAGGAGAAATTTTGATTTGGCTCGTTCTGACCGTAAAGCATGGGCTATCGCTATGCTACGAAGAAAGTTTTGAATGAATTGGATATTACCAAATAGGCGAGAGACCATTTGGTTTGTGGATCGGATTAGGTATTCCACTCGGGTTCCGATGATTGAAATAAACATTTTCCGGACAAAAGCGTGCCCGTTTTACCATAAACATAGCGGTGCCAGGCCAACCGATGCTCGTTCATTCATAGTTTGACTGAATTTGCTAAAATAAAAATCATTCTTTATAGTAAATACCTATCACGTACTAGAAGATTTCCTGTTTTCGGGTAAAGTGTGAGACTTGTATATGCTGCACTCTGTTCTACATCGATTGGTGAAACATTATGTGTATGGTTTTAGCACACTTATTTATGATTCGGGCATGTTGTTGCATAAGAAATTTAATTGAGTTGAAAATGGTGCCACGCATTTTTGTACGTTCAACTTTGAGAAAATATCATAGGGAGATTTTAATGAATTTCCTACCCTTGATCTAAAAGTTTCCGAAATTTATTCAGGAAATAAAAAATACAAGATTATACATCAAAAATTGTCTTCTTCGATGGTTTCCCTATCGACAGCATCGCAGTTATGCCTGCGCTTGATCCAATTCTCGAAACATTTCTTATATTCGACAAGCTGAACCCGGTGCGAGCCTTGCTACGCTTGCAACTAGTTTAATGAAAATTTGATAGAACTGGTGTTTTTATGTTTTTTTTAGAAATGAGCTTTGTTAAAATATTTTCGTTTGCTAGTATGTTTTATTTCTGCAAAAGAGAACGTAGGTGTGTGTTTTTAAATTTAACCTTCGGATCGTTAGTTCTACCATGGATTTTCTTTCTGTGTAGAAGCATTTCATTTAACTTAAAACTTCGCCGTATCCTGTTATTGAACGAAATTTTCTCTTGCACAACCTTAGATTAACTTTTTGTGCATGATGTAGCACTGAGAGTAACTCAAGCATCCTCCATTCTTGATTAAGAAGATATTCAAACTGTTATCAGAACATGCTGCCTACCCAATAAATATTTGTGTTTTGTATTTTAGTTACCTGCACAGCAAAAAATAATAAAAATTACATGTGATGTAAGACGTTCAAATGGAGAAAATATGTCAATGTAATCCATTGCTTTGTTGAATTTTATATACAAATTTATGCACAGAAAAAATAATTAATTTTAACAAGCACGTAAAATTTCCCCTCGTGTAATTCCAAGCCAAAGGAGCGTAAGCAACGCTATTGCTTGCAATCTTTCATACAACAGGCTCGATTCAGGCGTTATCTGGCTTAAATTTACATGAAAAATCCCATTATGTTCTGCTAAATCTAGCATTCCGCAGAAAATTCAGTGTTTCTTTTTATCTGTGTGCACATATCTGAAATTTTGATGAACATTGAAAAATACGTGTATTTTCATCGGATTATACATTAGTACATGTTGCAAATACAATAAATCTCACTGATCATGTTTTCCAATGCATGTGCATATGAATTTACATGATCGTATAAATATAAAACTTTCATTGTATTTTTTTTTCAAACATTTTTCTGTGTTGCTTTTCTTGTTTAGTTGTCATTCAACGTTCAAGAGCGGAGGACAAAAAAGCTTTTTCCGAAAGCATCTAAAACAGTTTACTCTCGATTAATTTTTGAAAAGTAAATAGTAAATAGTAAGTATATGAACTAGAAATTAGAAGAAAAATTAGTATCTTCCATTTAATTCCAACTACCTTTGCTTATCTTCGACAGATACGCGTATTTCGTCTACTACTACGCGTATTTTCTACTTCTACTACGCGTATTTTTCTTCTAATTTCTAGTTACAGGTATTCTACTAAACAGCTCAAACCCTCTAGGATTCAAGTATATGAAGTAATTATTGCTGAATTGTGTGAAGCAGGTTTTATTACTGTTACAGAATCCATTGTGTTTCTGTACACTAATAAAAAAATATCCTGCCTCCAAAAACCCCTTGAAGGCACACAGTTAAAATTATTTTGTAATTTTCAATCTATTTTCATGCACATAAATGGAGCATGCAAATAATTTCAAAATCACATGAGGACTAAAATTTACACGACTTGGAAATTAAATCATAGAATTTTTGTTAAATTGAATTTTACATGAACGGCTTCAGATGACGTTGATTTTTACATACAAGTTTATTTTTCACGTAAGCCAAGGAGAGACAAAAGATGAGTGAGAATTGATTTGTTGATTACCCCAATCAATCTAAACATGTAGCATCAAGTGAGAGGTGAAATCTGTATGGATAAAAAACGTCAAGTTTTAAATCATCCCCTTCATCAATTCAAACGCTTTCATGGAGCTACTGACCACCCAAATTATGTTTCAACATTGAAGGCAAGACGAATGCATTCCTACACAGAAAAAAATAATTAATTTTAACAAGCGCGTAAAATTTCCCCTCGTGTAATTCCAAGCCATAGCAGCGTAAACAACGATATTGCTTGCAATCTTTCATACAACAAGCTCGATTCAGGCGTTATCTGGCTTAAATTTACATGAAATATCCCATTATGTTCTGCCAAATCTAGCATTCCCTTTATGTGCATTAGATAACGCAGAAAATTCAGTGTTTCTTTTTATCTGTGTAGGAACTGGTTAATTTAATTCAAAATGATATTATATTTTCAATCACGTTCTATTCATGCATTGGCAACAATAGAAAAACTTTAAAACTCAGTCAATAAATCCAACAAAGGCAGATTATTTTTGCTGGGTAAAACCGGATAATAGACAGTTGCTCGCGAGTAAAAGCACGATGAATTCGTAGACGGAAATACAATCAGTTCAATGAAATCAATTCAAATGACACGATAGTTATTATTTTGTTGACTATTTATCACGAAACCAGGTGTAAACACCAGAATTGAGGTTTAGAAACTGCAGTTACAAATTAACGTTTTCTTGTGTCCTCTGCTTGGGTGGAGAATGACAGCTAAGCAAAACAGTAACTCTATTCGATACGTTTCGATGGAAGTAGCTTTTTTACACGATCGTGTAAATTGGTATGATAATGAATTGGAAAACGAGTGCATGGTAATTTATTATTTTTGCAACATGTACTAATGTATAAACCAATTAAAAAAGACGTATCTTCCAATCTTTATTAATGCTCCGGTTTTGTGCACGGTTTTCAATTCAAAATTAAGGAACGCAATGCTTTACATTGGTATATTTTTACCATGCAGACGTTTTACATCGCATGTAATTTTGATTATTTTTTGCTGTGGCAAATAGGGTTCTATTTGCTTAATTAATTCTCGAGTTAAGCAGAAGTTTGTGTTTAATTTGTACGGGAGACCTCCCCCCTCCCTTCATGACAGAGAAGGAGTCTCGAACCATCATACGAACCTTTTCCGGCCCCAAAAACTCCTGTATACAAATGTTGACAGTAGGGATAATTCTCAGGTGTGGTTGAAATTTGTGTATAAGAGCCCCTCCCCACCTCCCCATCACAAAAAAGGGGAGAAGTTTGAAACCATCGTAGAATAATGTCTTGCCTTCAAAAACCTCCCATTTGGTTCCATTTGCTTGATTAGCTCTCGAGATACATATACAGAAATTTGTGTTTCATTTGTATGGAAGCATCTCCCCCCCACTTTCCAATAAGGAGAGGGGTCATGCCAAATTTGGTTGCATGTGCTTGATTAGTTCTTTAGGAGGACGGGAGAGGAGTATCGATCCATTGTGAGAATTTTCTCCAGCCCCGAAAACCCCTGCATTCACATTTTCATCACAGTAGGGATAATTCTCATGTTTGGTTTATTTTTATTTGTAATGTTTGTTTCATTTGTATGACAGCCGCTCTCCCTTTTCCAGAGAGGGGAGGGATTTCAAACCACAGTAGAAACATGTTTTGCCTTCAAAAACCTCCACATGCCAAATTTGGATCCATTTGCTTGATTGGTTCTCGAGTTATGCATACAAATTCTGATTCATTTGTATGGGAGCCTGATAGCGGTGGCGTCTCGAACCACCATAGTACACTCAGTAGCAAAAAAAAGCCGAGCAAAATTTTACTTCCAAAAAACATGTTGTTACTGTTACCTTCTGTAACTTTGTCAATTATCAATATTTTTGGCTGAAATTTTTACAACACTATAACCAAAATGTTATGTTAATGAAGTTTATAAATTTGAAGTTATCAAAGTCATTTTTGGACGTACCAATTTCAAAATCCGTATTTCTGTGAAAAATTTAGGTAGGTACAAAAACGAAGCCATATATTGATAATTGACAAAGTTACAGAAGGTTGAACAACGCGTTTTTTGGAAGCAAAATTTTGCTCGGCTTTTTTTGCTACTGAGTGTACCATTTCTTGCCTACAAAAACCCAACAGGCCAAATTTGATTCCATTTGCTTGATTAGTTCTTGAGTTATGCTGAAATTTGGTTGAGAGCCCCCCTTCCATAGGGGGGAGGGATTTCGTACTATCATAAGATCCTTTTCCGGACACTAAAACCCCAGCATACAAATTTGCATAGCAGTAGGGTTAGTTCTCATGTTTGGTAGAAATTTGTGTTTCATTTGTATGGGAGCCCCTCTTATCAGAGAGAAGAGGGGTCTCGAGCCACCATAAAAACTTTTCTTGCCTTAAAGAATTCTCCCATGCCAAGCTCCTCCCTTCTGGAGGCGGGAAGGGTCTTGAACTATCATAGGATCCTTTCTCGGACTTAAAAACCCCTGCATACAAATTTGCATAGCAGTAGGAATAGTTCTCATGTTTGGTTGAAATTTGTGTTTCATTTGTATGTTTCCAGAGCGAGGAGGGGTCTCTGGCCACTATAAATAAAGTTCCTGCCTTCAGATAGATAGATTGGCTGTCAGAGCCATCTTCGATTTTTCCATGATCTTCTCTCGGGTGTTTAAATCAAGCAAAACAATGCATTAAGTCCTAAGTAACAATGAGAGATTCTCTTTGTCGACTTTCTCTTTGGTTAATAGCTTGACTATTAAACGATTTGGTGATGTTTTCAACGTATTGAATCCCTAATCACCTTTTATACTACCGTACTGTTTGTAGAAAAAAGTTGAACATTGTTTAACATAGCCGCAGGAGACCAAAGAGAAAGTCGACATAGAGAGTCTCTCAATGTTACTTAGGACCTAATGCATTGTTTTGCTTGAAATGCGTCCCGCAGAGCAGTTTATTGAGTCGACCGAATAGGAAAAAAAAAAACATGCGAAATCAGGTGAATTCGGTGGTTGCTGAATAGTATTCGTTTCGTTTTTAGCCACATGTTCACGGATAACGATGGCATTGTATGACCGTGCGTTATCGTTGTGTAAGGTCCACGAGTTGTTTGCCCACAAATCTGGTCTTTTTTTGACGAATTCCTTCACGCAAATGTCGCATAATGCCCAAATAATACTTTTGGTTACCTGTCTGGTATTGCCGAAGGCATTCACGATAGACAACATCCTTGTAATCCATGAAAACTGTGCACATTGCCTTCTTATTCAACTGAAAATGATGTGATTTCCTCGATCACGGCACATTACGTGCACACCATTCACTCACTTGATATCTGAGCTGCGTGTCATACTCATAAATCCACGTGATCCGTTTGATGAATGTTGGGTCAGATTCGGCCTAGAAAATCATGTCTTTTGCGATATCAACGCGGTCCCTTTTTTGCATGAAATTCAGCTTTTACTTTTTTTAAACACTATTTATTTTTAAAACTTTTTTGAGCGTGTTAGTACAACGATTGTGATTGGGAAACTAGGAGAATTTGCTACTTACAGACTTCTTCAAGTCGAGCACTCGACACTGAAGAAGTCTGTAAGTAGCAGACGAAATATGCAAATCTGTCAAAAGATAAGCTCATAGTAGAATTAAAAGGAATTTGCTCGCGTTTACTAGCGAAAATTTGAAAAAGTGTTTCATGGTTTTATTTTTTATTTTTTAAAAAGTGATCAAATGAAGTGTTAATTTTAAATTCTCCTAGTTTCCCAATCATGAAATTCAGGTCTTTCGGCACCAGCTTTGCAGCGACAAAGGCCAAATCATTAACCAAAACGTCTTAATTGGATCCAAAAGCAATGTCAAACTTCTCTGCCATCTCTCTAATGGACAATTTGCGGTCTAAGGTCATCAATTCTTTGATTTTGTTGATGTTTTCGTTGGTTTTCGATGTCGATGGCCTACCACTTTATTGTTCAAGGACACACAGCCACTTTTGAAACGTTTGTATCACTGATAAACGACTGTTTTCTTCAGAATATCGTTGCGAAAACACATTTCTAACATTTGCAATGTCGTCACAGCTTCGACACCATTTTCAACGCCAAATTTAATACATACTCGTAATTGCAAATTCAATTCCATTTTGAAAATTGTTCAAAATAGAGTATACACACAATCGCAGATGTACTCCCTAAGGTGTAACATTCAGAAATGTCAAGCAGAAAATTTTATAGAATGTAATTGGCAGATTTGGCAACCTGAAAAGAAAGAAAACTGCACACGATGGTGGTTCCGGGAACTTTGTTACAAATTAGAGTAGAATGTTTAAACAAACTGTTTTCGGTAGCTGGTTAAAGACGCGTACTAAAGTTCTTAAACAAGGGTAGAGTTGAGACAGTTGATGCCATTGCATGTGTAAAGTTTGATTCTTTTAAAATCTGGACGCACTGTTTTTTGACAGAGCTCCTAGTGTTCGGTTCTGAAATGTCAGCAGATTTGACCACAGCAAACAATCTGCTCTCCATTTTAAATGGTAAAAGTGGAAAGAAAAATATGTAGTTTGAAAACTCACGTTGAAAATCCATTGTGGTCAGATTCAAAAATTACAAAAACGTTGAATTTAGCTTAATCTATCGTACACAGAAAAAAAAAAGAATTTTAACAAACGCCTAAAATTCTCCTCGTTTAATTGCAAGCCTAAGCAAGCGTAAACATCGTAATTATTGGCAATATTTCATACAACATACAACATTGTTTGCATTTTTCCATACAACAGACCTGATTCCAGCCATATGTGGTTGACATTTACACGAAAGATGCCATTAGTTTATGTCAAATCTAGCATTCCCTTTATGTGCATTAGATAACGCAGAAAATTCAATATTTCTTTCAAACTGTGAGTGCTGGAGTGTGGTCAGGGTATTGACCTGACGCAGATTCAATCGAGATGCTCTTAGATCTAAGCAGGACTCGCGATGTCTGCGGTCTCTCTGCCCGACCACTTACGGTACCTGTCGAACCTCGCGCCATATGGTGCTTCCTCCGATCGAGAAAGCCAGGGCCAGAACCGGGGTTGGAACGTCTGGGGCGGCTACCTCAGGGTTCTCCGTGTTATCCATGTCACGACCGCGCCGTATGGTTCTTTCTCCGTTGTAGTTCGTTTAGCCGTTAAAGGGAGCTTAACGTTTCCAGGGTGCACAGTGGGGAGGCGAACTACTTCCACACGACTTCTGATCCCACTGAAACTTAAGCCCTTGTTACCAATCAGACCCCTCCGGGACAACCTTATGGTATACTTTCCGTGGAATCTGATTTTGCCTTTTGACAGCCGTGCTATTTAGAGCTAACTTGCTGCTGTCGTACTTTTTCTTGAACTATTTAGCTCCTTCTCGTGTGCTGAACCATTTAGTTCTCATTCTCTTAGTTTGAGCCATTTAGCTTTCACAGTCAACACGGTTAACTCGAGTATTCCCTGGCGGTACCATATGCCGACGAAGAGTTCCCTGGCGGTTAACATTTTTTCTTATACCAAACGACAGTGAGCCCTTCAGCTCCAATCAGCCGCTAACTTGGTCTTCGCTAATCGAGCTAATCGCGTTCCACGTATTTTCATTGAAACACCTTCTGTGGAAGAACTTTTCTAGGCCACTGGTTTCAAGCATTGTGCGTCGTATTGAGCCGAACCGTGGGCAGTCTAAAAGTACGTGCTACGGTGTCTCTTCGACGTCTGCGAATTCTGGATAGAGATGGGATATCACGTGTCTGAATCTGTACAAACACTACAAATACTAACACAGCAGCTATGACCTGACAGAAATTGCGACAGGTGAAAATTGGCCCCACCATGCTTTCTATTCATCCAAGTGGAAACGTTCGGGATCAACAGGAGTATCCACCTTCCTTTCACCGCATTTTCGGTGTTCGGTATTTCTATTTCTTGGCGTCTTGAACGCTGAGCACCAGACTGGTCTAACGTGGATACAAGAGGTAGAAGCCTCCTCACTGCTGCCTGTCACCGAATTGTTGCACATGATTCTGGCCAACGCTGTGGTCGCTTTTGCTATCTTCTGACAGGCGTAATCGACGTGGCTGTTGAAGTTGAAATCCAAGTGCTTGACCATACTCTTCGAGTCCATGGTATATTCTTCGACCGTGAAATTCACCTGTTGCACTGGTTTTCGATTCCTGATCACCATCACCTCTGTTTTCTGAAAAACTATTGCCAGTTTTTCGTATGCATCCACTCATCCACAGTATCTTTCGCCTCGGTTGCGATTACTTCCACCTCTTCTCGTGATTTCCCGACTACTAGATGAACCAAATCATCCGCGAACCCGGCAATACTAATACCCCTAGGAAGGTTCAGCTTTAACACACCATCCTACATCGCATTCAACAGCGGCGGATGGGTCTTCTTCATATTCATGGCTTTTTCCATCTCGACCAGCTCCTCGTTTGTTACTCGAGCGTCTTCTTCTTAAACAACCTCCTCCGTGCACGGTAAAGCTGACCAGATTGTTCATTCGTGCTACGAGAACAGTCCGTCGATGATGGCCTTCATCTTCTCTGGACACCTTTCTGTTGATACTACCGGACCTTTCATCTTCGCCATGGCAACTTTGTAGGCGTCTGCCGAGGGATTCACGTTATGGCAAAGCTTAAGGCAGGCTTTCTTACTACCAAATTTCTGTTCCTCTCTTTCAGGGCCGTTGCAAGCACTCTGGCTTTGTCTCCTGGCACGGAGGCAACTTGCACGCATCTCGGTAATCGTCATGTTCCACTAGTAGACTGGTCGGCGACCGTTGCTCGGCTTTCCATCCTTTGCATAGTTGCGTTGCACGCCCTTGTTTGTTCTGTTGCCAACTCTTCCGTACTCAGGTTAAAGTGGGTGCTTTCTATTTCCTCCGGCTTTCGATTTCCCCCGATCCAGCTTTCCTGGCTGTCGACAAACGTTCACCGAACACTTTTGATACGTTGGTTACAGTTGATTTAGCCACATTCAACAATTTCGCCAACTTGGCGTGAGAGTAGTTTGAATTTTCGCCATGCACGTTCAAAATTTTGATGTGTTGCTTCTCTTCCTTCGACAACTGAAGTGCTAATCTCAAATTCAAAATAGAGGCATCAAAATAGAGGCATGACATATTCAAAATGAGGGGTATTGAAATGCGTCAAGTTTAAGTCGACCAAATTTTGATCGAAACACCCTTTAATTACTCATCAGCAGGTGTTGTATTACTTACTTGACCAATGGCTTACTCATTTTTTAGTTCAACTTTTAACCAAACAAGGGATATTTACCGATTCACCTTATTTAAGGTAGTTTAAACCTATTATCAAAATACATTAAAATTTCCAAGTAATCCGAAAAACGATTAGTTCAATTTTAAAGCAATGACGATTTCACCTGGAATATTTGTTTCTAATATCCATGCCTCGAACTAGTTTATCACTCACGGTCTGTCCAGCAGCGCAATTCTAGAGATTAACTTAAACTTTCTATTCACGCTCTCCACTCCACAAAACCAACAATAACTCAACTAATAAAAAAAATAGAGACAATAACTTAAAGATCTCGTAAAACCATCCATTGTCTGCACTTTAACCCCATTTTTCCCGCGAGGTGTAAAATCACCGAACGCGTGCCACTCATTGAAGCAAGCACCCTGAAGAGACAGGCAAAAAAAAACCCTTCCTCACACCTCCGGCCAGAAACGGTGGGAACCCATTTCTCTGACATTGCTTTGTATTCAAAGTTCCTCCGAAATGTGTGTTACATGCATAACCAGCTCCAGATCTCGAACATGGAACCATTTTGGTTAAATTGACGATAGCATCCAATTAGCATATTCTCCCACGCATCTTATTAAGCGCAGATAGTGGTGCGCCAATGTGATGGGTCAGGAAAAGTCTGATCTGAATAAACAATATAGTCTTTGCTGGTGGGGGTGCTATATGCTTCGATACTTACAACAAATCTTACAAGCTCAAACGTGAGCGGGAGCCGGTCAGGAGAAAACTTGGTCGACAAGGTATGTGTCTCTTTACTCCAACCGTCCGATACGAGGTCAGAGCTTATGGTTAGAGAAGGGAAAGCCATGTGAAACTGATATCTCGAGCAGATAATCAGGAGAAGTTCAACCTTTGTGAACAATGATTCAATGGCTTCCTCAAGATATACGCATCATCTGATCTGGGGGTTTTATGGTGCTACACTGAGGTAACGCTGGATCATGTTTGAAATCCAAAGAGAACTCCCTGAAATGCGGTAGCATTTCCATCGGGAACATGGAAAAGTGGTGGATGACCCTAACTGCAGTTTCACTCCGCTGCAAACAGGTGTTTGATTCAAGTTCAGTGGACTTGTGCGGTGGTGAAGAATGTCTCACAACGACACTACCATATGAATATTCAACTGTTGCAGTAGGTACATACCACACACTGACTGTTATAATTATTCATATTTTGCTATAGTTGTCAGTCTGGTGCTTTGGGGCATATGCATAAAGCAAGTTGAAATTGCATACCGAGTGAGTGGGGCTGACGAGCATTATTACTGCAGCCAGTCTTGCCATCATCGATGTAAAAGCGCGTTGAATTAGCGTAAATGACATGTTAATGACGCCGCGACTGCTAGCCGGCTGATGAAATCAGAAGTTGGAAAAATTACTAGGAAATGCAATGTGCCGTTGTTGGCGATAGTCAGCGGGCCACCGAGGTGGAACAATGTTATCACCCTTGGAAAGTACTGTTATGATGGTGATCGCACTATTCGATCGTGAAGTAGGCAGATTTTACTGATCTTGTTTTTCTAGTGCTCCTAAATCTTCCCTAAATAACGATCCTGCTCGGTAATCTGATCCGTTCCAGGCGGCCTCATGCAGTTAATCGCTTGGTTGATTCCGCGCATATATCATGCAACTTCTACCAACAAGAACCCCTCTTCCCCTTTGAACTCGGCAGCGACACCATTCAGCAGCGTCCTCCACATACTACCGTGAAATTGCTTCGCAGGCAGCAAAACAAGATTGCATGCTGCTCGACATGCTGCTGCTGCTGGCTGAAAAGAAAAACAGTGCAATTCGTAGATCACTCGAACATGTTTTTCCTCGCAACGAACGGTGGCAATGCACCCACCAACCACCAACTGAGACATGTTTCTTCGCTCCTAGATCTAGACTGCCAAGCAAGAAAAAAGCACACTTGTTACGAAAAAAAAACTATTAACTATAATTTTTTCGCCCATTGTTTCCCAGGGAAAGAAAACTCCCACAGTCCAGATTTTTGTTTTTATTTACGCTCTTTAGGCTAGAGTGGCTTCGCTTCGGCTTCTAATAACGACTGCTCCCTCCCACCTTGAAGAAGGTCTCGCTCGGGTAGGGGCACCAGCCAGTCAGCGGTAAGGAGTGCGATCAGCGGTGTTCGGAATTAAGTAAAAGCAAACGCGACACACTTCAGTGCTCAACTGCTGACTCCGTTTCTGTTCGATCCCACAACCCTGCTCACCAGCCGATACATATTTCTTCATTAAATTTATTATCATTAAAACAGCTATTAGCGTCGGCATTAACCATCATCATCATCATAATCATCATTGCTGACATTCCTAGCAGTGGTATAGTTTCATGCTACTACTCAGGAAAGGGTGATTGCAATGATTAAGTTTGCGCAGAATTGGGGTATTGTGTTGTTTAGGAAATTTGGGATCCTAGGATGCTGAAAAAAAATATTATGGTTAGTTTTCTCAATATGATGTATGATATGTACTACCAGCCATTGTAGAACGGAACCTAAGTCCGACAGCAATGGGCTCTCCGCTCTGTTAGACTTGATCAAGCATTAATAACCACCCACTGATTATCCTAATCATGTCATTGTATGAAGGGCCAAAAAGGGGTTGGGTGGATCGATAGGCAACATCGCTTATACGTATCCACAGGGATATAAATGATCTCCGTACAATAACAAGACTGAACAATTAGTCAAAAAAGCAAGCTATCTAACATGAGGAAGCCCGAATGGGCGGGGAGAAGAGCCCACCCTCTATTCAGAAACTGTTAGCAATGGGGAGTTGGGAATACCAACTCCCCATCCAGAGTGCTTCAATCGGGTGCCCTGATGGTCCCTTCCATACCCATAAAATATTTATATAATAGTGTATATATTTATGTAAATGAAAAATACTGCAATCACTCGTATCTATTACATATGATCTCCATTTGGTTGATCCTGCAATTCAAGAAATGTTGTAAAGTGTAAAAGTGTAGAGTTCTGTGGTTTGTGCTTGAGCACGTTTTTGTTCGCTTCCAGCGATAAAGTTCTGTCCACTTAGAATCCGGATTCACTAATTGTGTAGCAGCGGAAAGTGACCGCTGCAAGAATTCTTTTACAGCGGTTTGTGTACCTAAGCGCCCACTTTCTGTGGTATAATTTTCACGGTGTTTCGTGCAAAGAGTGAAACATATGACCGCAAGCTGAACCAGAAGGTGTTGAGAACCGTCAGAGCAACCCCTGGACTATCAGATAATGAAATCGCACAAAAATACGCTGCTGCTCGCAGTACCGTTCGAAGAATTCGTTTGCGAGCAGGATATCGTTCTTATCGAGCCAGTAAGCAACCAAACAGAACGCTGAAGCAATATTTCGTCACCAAAACTCCAACTTCGAAATTGTACGGAAATTATTTTTGACGAAGCAGCAAGGATGCCTGCTCATCGACGATGAAACCTACGTCAAATTGGATTTCGGGCAGCTTCCTGACACAAAAATTCTACATGGCGACGGCACAAGAAGATGTTCCTGCGAAGTTTAAGTTTGCTTTTATGAACAAATTTGCCAAAAAACTGATGATTTGGCAAGGGATATGCAGCTTCGAAGCAAAAACCAAAGTGTTCGTGACGAATAAGTCAATGTACTTGAAACTGTACCAGAGAGAATGCCTCAAAAACCGCGTACCGTAGAGCGGGGTGACTTTGATCAACGGGGTGACTTCGACCGCCAAGTCCAATATTTATTCAATTTAAAATTACCCTTCTCCAAGTGCCTGGATTTTTTAAGCTTTGAACCATATATATTCAGCATTTATTAGGGTATATAAACGCATTTTGCTTTTAGCATTTCTCTATTTCCTTCACAATAAAAAAAAGCTCCTTATGGTAATTTTTACCAAGCCCATATATTCAAGCCATAAAATGATTTAAAAAAAATCGACAACCACATTTTCAGATTACTTAAACATTCGTCTCTCTAAGCTGATCGAAAAAATATTAATTTTGTATACATAAACAAATTAATGAATAAAAAAATGTTTTGGTCGAAAATTAAGAGCAATAACGCGACAACCTTCTCGTTGCACTACCTTCCAATCTGTCAAAGGGTTTGTGTTGTTTTGTGCTATGTTGGAGAAAAGGTGTGAAACATTTATTTTGACAATTTAATGATAATCTGTACACAAAATTTAAGGTCCATAAAAAAACATGACATAGGGGAAGGGTTTTGGAAATGGTCCTTTTTCTGCGTGACAGAATTAATGAACGTTCTCTTTGGGGAATGCTCCACCCCTGTGCTATTCGGGAGACATCTGCATCAAACGGTTTGCATAAAAATTTGGTGTTTTTTTTATTCATTCAATGATTTTGATCGAAGTCACCCCATTATTGAAAATTAGCCGCGGGAATTAAACATTTTTTTTAAAGTTCAGATGACGTAATAAATTTTTTAAATTTCTGTGCAGTGTTATACTACAGTTACCAGTTCTGGTTTTGAAAATGTAAAACAAAATTTTAAAGATAATTATTATAGAAAATTTTAAGAAATAATTCAAAAAGTGATCGAAGTCACCCCGTTTTACGGTACTACATTTCATTGATGCCCACGAAGGTCCCGTGAAGTTTTGGCCTTATTTGGTGAGTTGCCACTACAGCCGGGAAGTCATCCAGGGGTACCGGGATAATAACGTAGATTTCATCGATAAAAACATAAATCCACCCAACTTCCACCTACCCGTCAAATACTTTGTTCCATTTGGGAGCGTAGAATAAGGGAGATAGCTATTACATTGTCACACCTGTACTATATGAAATTGCCAAACCAAAAACTGCACTGACACGAATATCCCTAACAATGTAATGACACGGACAAAGTACAAAAACACGGACTTTAAAAAATACCTGGACAACAAAACGCGTACACTGACTGATACTGAATCTCAAAAATTTTCAAGAAAATTATGTGAGCTGATTTCGAAAGCCCGGTGTTTATTTGGTCACCATAGACTAATCCTTCCGGCATAATTACTTGAGAATTTTCAAAAACCAACCCCGATCATTGCAATCGTATGGAGACAAAAAAAATTTATAAGGGTCTTTGAATGTTTGAAAAACCAAGGCTACCATTTGGAAAGGGCTTATTTTTAGATTATTATATATTTTAACTTAAGTGATAATATAATTAAGTCAGGTGGTTGATTCTGTTTATTACCAAGCCTTTGCAGTAAATTACAAGAGAGGCAATAAATTTGAAAACAAAAGCTTTATCATAATATCTGAAGTATTGACTCATGACTCAATTGCGGTTCAGTTGTTTACATCGAAATTGCAAGATTTCATTGAACAAAATTCAACCTATTGCTCAAAAATTATTTTCATGTCAGATGGAGCAGCGGCCCATTACACGAACAAAAAGAACTTGGCCATCTTGTGCAATTTTAAGTCCAAGTATGGATTGGAAGCAGAATGGTACTTCTTTGCAACATCTCATGGGAAAGGTCAATGTGATGTTATTGGTGATACTCTCAAGCGAATGAAAAAGCGCGCAAGCCCTACTCAAGATTATGGAAACACACTCAAAATTCCTCTGGAACTATATGACTGGGTAGCTGAACAGTCAAATGAAAGTATTACAAATCGGAATTTCTGCTTCATATCAGCTGAACAGTATGCAAAAATGTCAGAAAAACTAAAGCCACGTACAAACAATACCTGTTACACTGGTTCATTGCTTTGTACCTATTTCAGAAAATCAAATTCCAGCTTAAGGATTTTCTGATTCAAAGGATAATCCAAAGAAATTTACTTTGTTCGGGAAAGATTTACAAACTAATTATATGAAGCTATGTTTATTACTAATACGTGAAGTTGTACATATAAAAAATAAATAAAATAAAACCCTTAACAGTATTCGATAAGACTTGATGCATATCCATTTAAAGACGATTCAAATATGCCATCAGCTATTTTTTTAGATTTATCAGCCCCCTTCTATCACATTTTTTTCCACACCTTTTACACATTCTGTAACAAATCTTGACCTCCCTACAACCCCCTCCACCCAAAAATATTCGAGGCCATATTTGGGTCGCTCCTAAAAATAGGAATATCCGAACAAGCAGTTATGAATGACTTGTACTTAAACGTACACTTCTGTTTTACTGATGTATAGGGAAATTTAATGATTTTGACCCTTTTCAAATGTTAGTCTAGATGATTATTGTTTTTAACCAAATGTTCAATACATTCAATTCTTTATGACTGCTAAATTTTAATGAATTCCTTAGCGGTGTTGAAGACCATAATTAGACGAGTTTGCGTGATACACGGTAAAAAAAGGACATGAATAAGTTGTTGTTAGAAAAACGTTTTTTGGCTTTAAAAGTGCCCATCTTGCAATGTACAGCGAACTTTTAGACAATTATATTGCTTTTATTAAAAAAAATTTCGTCCAATTCTAAAAAAGCTATATTTGGCAAATCGACTTTAAATTTTACAATATTTTTTTTAGTGTGTAAGAATCGATTTAACATTTTTTTTTTCAATTTTCTAAAAGTCACGCTTACATCACTTTTTTTAAGTCTGATTTTGCGACTGCCACGTAATGTATAGTTTACGCGATACAGCGTTTCATACTCAATCGTTGGATGCCAGGACAGACGCTGTTCGAGCCGCACCTCTTTGGTGGACAGACGCTCGGCACGCACCTCCTCAATCTAGCTCAAGTCAGAAGGACAGCAGTGCTCAGGCTGCACTACCAGCTAAGTACGCAACCCTTATCTGGCGGTCTTTGTCATCTCTTGACCCGTGGAAGCATGAGGTAGGAACTTGTGAGGACCAGAGTTATATTGCGGGAACGCATGCTCCATCACAGTTGTCGACTCAGCATATTGCAGCCTATTATGGTTAATTTTCACAATAGTATTAAAACCTAGAAAAAATGTCAGAACCCAGTGGCTTAAACATTGCTTTATCGAAATATTTTCCTACTTTTGTATGTTGCAACTCAGTTCTTCTCTAAAAATTGTCAAACAATAATGTGATCCTACATGAGTCCTAGCAAAAAGTTATACACATTAAAAAAAAACCTAAAGAAAAATCGCAAATTTTCAATGCAATGTATTTCATTCCTAACTAACAAATTAATCAGGTTACTAATTTCGGCTAGGTGATCGTGATCGTATGAACTTTAGCCTTTATACGGTCCTTCAAGTTCTACACAGTGGCGTGTATGCACTTCTTGGACGCTGCTGACCAGTTTTTCTTGAAGTATGACATGTTGTTGATCACTGGCACTTGCTTTTTTTAAGGTTCCACTTGACGGTTGCCCAGGAGCATTCGATCGGTCACAGTTGCGGACAGTTTGGTGGGTTGAAAAAAACCAACTTCGTTATCAGAAAACCACTAGAGTCTATCTGACATTATGGGCAAAGGCCAGATCCATTCAGAAAAAAGGAGGAATACCATGTTTCTGATATCATGGTAGCAACCACTTCTGTAACCACGTGTTTCGGTAAATTGCAGCATGTTTTGTTTCTTCTCTGTAGAAAATGGTAGATCACAAGTCACATGTACATATGGCTTGCCAAACGAGCCCCTTCTCACCGAATTCGATCTAAGAGCTTATAGTATCACCAAAAATTGATACGTTCATCAGTGTGCGAAATATTTCACACGTTGATGAAGTATTTCCAGAGATACTCGTATTTAGGACTGTCCAGATTTTGTCGCGAACGAGCCTTAGTTTCCCCTATTTTTAAAATGTTTACAAAATCCCACTCTTGTATAGCAAATTCTTTTGCCACATTACAGAATCCGAACTGCAAAAAAAATCGATTAGAGTATGGTTAATCAAACACATCATTTTTCAAGTAAGTCGCATTTTGCCAGAAAAGAAAAATCACACAACCACTTCCTGTTGTGGCAAGTCGGTTGAAAAACAATCTGAATCACTGTGTCACCTAATCACTGTATGAATATGCGTATACCTCAAGTAAAATCCCAACACCATTATCTAATCACTAGCATTGCACTTTTTTTAGCTTATCATGAATATGACATTCCCGGTCATCCATGCGCCTACTATGTCTTGATGATAGCATCTATCATACTGCCATTCAATCTGATCGCCGCCGATTGCAGGGGGTTATCTTTCAATTAAATATACGGCGAACATCTCTTCGAGAGATCTACTCCATAATTACACTCCAAGCAACGCTGCTGTGCAACCTGGAATCACGCATTCGTAGAACGCTGAATAATCTCGTTAATTTTCTTCTACAGCTTAGATGCTTTGCCCCTTTTTTACTCATCTAAAATCAGTCTCCTATCAGTAGCCAGAAGAGCACGGAGCTCAACCGCATTTGTAGATAATTAAAATGGCGTGTTTTTTTATGGATTGCCCGAATCACGTGTTGGCTGTGACTCATTCCGAGCTACGAGTACTTCGTGCATAGTCCCAGCCAGAGGTCATCAACATTTTTGTGAATGAAACGCAATTTATTGATGCTAGGCAAACATGTACGAAAACTTCAAGAAAGGAGTTCCGAAACACCTGTGTTCACTTAAGCGGAAACGACGACGACGACGACGACGTCCTACGCCTGGCTTCCCTCCCCTTACACTTTCGTCGTAACGTGTGATGATAGAACGTTAAAAAGTTGGCTTTCGTTTCCCTTCGGGACTTTTTTTTCTTTCTTCAAGATAAGGGTATTTAGAACACGCGAAAAGTATCAGTACTTGCGGCAGTCACTTGTTCTACCTTCCCGTTATTACGAGTCGTCTGGGTCCCCAGCGAGCACCCACATATTCACTGCTGAGGTGCGATAGCTACAACTACCATCATTCGCAATGGTCACAGGTGGTCGAAGTCGACCTCGTACATGGCCAAGAACTAGCACAAAACGTAGGTGCACAGCATTTGGACTCAAGCGAGAATTACAAAAAAGGAAAAGTTCTTCTTGTTTTCGTTGTCTATGCGGAACCGGTCACCGGTGCTCGGTGAGAAAATAATTTCCCACGGAAAATCAACCAACTGGGACGAACGCTCTGACTGCTTGCGTCCCTTGACCCTGATAGGTCCGGGAACGTAGGTGCGCGCACTGGGTTGTAAAATGGTTGGGGGGAGATTTGGCCGTATGAATTCGACGTATGTAATCGGGAAGAGCACCATTAGTTCGGCCGCATTTACGATGGGTGTCAACAAGTAGAAGAGCAAAACATTCTTGGAGTTTTGGTGGTGGAATTAATTTTATTTTATTGTCAGGAAAATATCATATACATGTTTGCCTAGGAACGGAATTGCTGCCACTTATTTGCAGTATTGTAACTAATTTATTTCGTTTTCTTTTCTTTGCAGGTAAGAAACTTGATTTTATGTTCATCTTTCTTTTAAACATTCGCGAATATTATCTGGTGAGTATCATAAGTAAAGGATTAGTATGAATCAAATCAAACAGTTTGTCAACGGTCGGTTACATGTTCCAAATATATTTATGATGTTAGTTTTCTAGAAATCTAGATTTACTTAGACGTCTGAAATCATAAATTTATTTGCTACACATTTTTTTTTACTTTTCTCATTTTTTCTTGTGGTCTTCAAGGCCATGTTTGTTAACATATGATTTGTTGTCTATAAATTATGTTTCATACATTTATACATTTATAATTTTTCGTAATTCAAGACATTAACGCATGGAAATGTTAAACATCAGCATAACTAGTCAACTAATAAAAAACAAGTTTTTAAGTTTAATTTTTTAAGTTAATTGAAATACTAGAAAATATAATATTAAACATGTATTTATGATTTAGATATGAAGCTTGCTTATGAAAGATTTAGGGTACAGATGCTGAAGTCAAACCGTGCTAAGGATTATTTCCACATTAATGCATGATATTTCTTTAATCTAATTGAAAGATATTTGGTTCCAAAGAATGGTTGTGTTTCATTTATCCAGGGATATATACAGATGTTCCAAAAAACAAAGATACGGGTGACACAATAACTGCCCAATAAAATGTTATATTATCCCATAATTTTATTGTGAATAGTTTAGCATGGCATAGTATAGATCAGCATTTTTGTGAGAGGAGTCACCGTGGTAAGCCTATCCACTTCCACTTAACATTTCACCAAAAATGATGAGTGCCGTAGACCGCACCTGCGCACCTGGCCACGTCCTTACAATTGTTTGAGAAATTGATAATTGTCTTGACATCTACTGCCAAAAGTGCTGTAGACATCCTTCATGTTGAGATAAAAAATTGGCGAGTTTTAATATTTAATATGTGGAATGGATATTTACATTCAATTTAGTTCACCTCTGACTTCAATTATTTTAAATAGAATAACTGGAAGTATTACTTACCACTATCGGGCCGGAGTTGTAAGATCACGTTCATCCTCTCAGTCATTCGTAAATACTTACATATACAGTATTTCAAAAACGTTTATCCACTCCAAAAGTTTTAAACTAGATTTTGAACAGTACACGCAAAAAACATCCGCAGTACCATTTCGAGGGTTTATTCAAGCGCAAACGCCAACCATTTTCACCTGACTATAAATGCGTTTGATTTTACCATGCCTGCGACTGAATTCAACCATGGCGTGATTGATATTAACTAGTAAACCTGACTAATACTTCATGGTAGTTTTGATAATAGGCATAGTGGGGTAAAATGGTAGTTTTACTGCAAGATTTTTTTTTCAGTGTATCTAACACTGTCAATAATTGATTAAATGACAGGCTGAAATGAACATACACGCTAAATTTCAATTAGGTTATTTTGGTTATTTTTTCGATAGACTACCAATAATATGACTTTCTATCTAGTATCTCACAAACATGGAGAATGATACACACTTCATCTGTTCGGTAAAATTTCAAACATCTTCAACAAACTTTTCAGGTGCTGATAATTCAAAGATTACCGACTTTCTCAGCTGTTCGAAAAGACAGTACAATTTTACCAGGCCTATGAGAAGGACCACTTTTTCACGTAGACAACATTTCAGCAAGCTCCGCTGTCAAAATAATGTCAACATTGTATGTTGTGTTTGTTGTAACTCGTTTACGTTTTGTCTGTTGTTGCTCGTTTTAGTTGTGCACGTCTTAAAAGGCAGAAAGATCGCTTTCTGTGATGTTTTACATTGAGACTGTAATACTGTGGTTGAGATAAGCTAAGGTTCTCCTGAACCGCTTTTCCGAGGACCGCTATCGGTCAGTGCTATTCACCGATGAAAAAGTTTTCACAATCAAACAGCATCAAAACCATCAAAATGATCGGCAGTTGCTTCCTGCTGCTTCCAAAAATCGTAGAAATATTTCAAGGAGTCGTCACCCCGCTTCTGTGATGATTTGGGCTCACTCCGGCACAACCCCTTTGATTTTCATCGACAAGCGGTATATCAGAAGCTACTTACTGACGCAGCAGCTTTTTGGGTATCGCAGCATTTTGTCAAAAATGAATGAAATTTTTAACACGGCTGGGCGCCAGCTCATGAAGCAAAAAAGACTATTAGTCTTTGCAAGCGCATTTTTCCAAGCTATTTAACGAAAGATAAATTAACTCACCGGATTTGAATCCGATGGACTATTCGGTATGCACTGATAAAGTCTTTCTTTGTATTCTCCCATACGCGGAGTAACGATCTACGATGATGTTGTTTGAGAAGGAAACACGACTTCTGCTTTACCTAACAATGCTTTCCGCTCAATTTCAAAAAGTACCTTTATTCAATTTTCACAGCCTGCCGTGCGCTAACGGAACTATCAATACATTCTTTTAACAACTTTGTTCTAGCAAAAAAAAAATCTGTCTACTCCTAGAGTTTCATGGTGATGAGAAATTATTTCCTTCTCAATCAACATCATCATATTCGGTATGGTTCATCTTGAAGTCAAGAGTCTGCAGTACACCACATAAATCTTTAGAATATATAAAATTGTCTCATTTAAAGGTGTCGGAACAAATATCTGTCGAAGAACTACCGAAACGTTTGAAGGCGTGCATCTCAGCACGAGATGGCCATTTTGAAAAGAACAAGTAAAACTTGTTATTTGCAAACATATCGCTATAACAAACAATACATATTGGTTTTTTAATCCAACAATAAGAGATAATTTTAACACCATTTTGTTGCACAGATAATATTCGGACACCCTGTGTATGGGGTGGATATACTTTTTGACATACTGTTTACACACTTGCACTCATGCATATATACATACACCGAGCGAATATGACCAGATAATAGCTCAACGGTAGCTGCTCCTCGAGCAGTTGATCCTCGGCAACACTCAACACGGTGTCCAGATCCCGGCGCGGGTGCGCATCAGTCCGATCAGCTCGAACAGGCTCTGCTTGATACGGTTTTTCAGCTTTCGTTGATCGAACGCGGTCACAAGTTTTCATCCAGTAGTCAGAACGCACTCCCGGGTACTTACCGATGACGACTGCATATAATGAATGCGCTCGCGAACGATCTTTTCGAACGAGTTAAGTTGAGATCCTGGATTAGCTTCCGCAACAAATCGAAAATCTCCTCATCAGCTTTCGGGAAGCGTTCAGAAGCTTCAGCGAAGTGATGCACCTTCTAGAAGAAAGAGTGATTTGTCCAACTCCGTTACCGTTTCCAGCTTCACTTTATACAGATTGCATAAATTTCACTGAAAAAAACTAACTGAAAAACTAACCGTATATGACATGCTCAGCGTTTTAACATTTATCATCTTTAGAATTTTGATAAATACAGGTCATTTTTTACACGGTTTGTTTTCGGCGATAACTCCAGAACGGAACAACTAACGACCTAATTCGAATCACATTTTACGTTTTGGGCAAATTTATGGCAGATATTGAAAAAAAAATCTGGTGAAAATACTAAGAATTTTAAAAACTGTATTTTGACCATTGGAAAGGAATGGAAAGGTAATGCATGCAAACAAAATCGAAACAATTCAACAGGTTTAAGCATGTGAATTCATCAACTCTATTTAGTCTATTTTTACACGGTTCCATAGTATAAGTGGAACGTATCCGTGTAAACGTGTAAAAGAAAACCTTTGTGTAATTATTTCTTGAACTGTGTATAGAGAGAATTCATAAATAAAACACGAATAAAGTCGCGATCCACATCCATCCCCCCAAACCAAAATTTCTTCGACAGCTTTGGGATGACAGAATATTATCATCGTCCCAAATCTCCTTCACTCCATTTATGCTGCCGAGTGACTGTTGACGAATAATAGGAAAAAAAATCATTGAAGGCGATTAGTCTATTATAAATATATTACAAATATCGCCTTCTATTGCGCCCACCTATCCAAGCGAGTCCGCTTGCCCAAAATTGAACAATGAGAAGGGACCCATACAAAGGTGATGAGAAAATAACGCAAACATAAAGCACTTAGAAGCTCCTATATTTTCATGAGAAAATATGAGGAGTGCTTAACCGGCCCAAGGAGCGAATAGCCTCTATTGAACTGAGACTATCCGTGAAAATGAAATACTGATCCGGTGTCAGTGAGGCAATAATATCTAGCGTAAAGTGTGTTGCCGCTAATTCTACGACATATACGGAACAAGAATCTTGAAGTTTACGATTGGCGCTCATTAAATATACCAAACATAGGCGTAGCCAGAGGGGGGCAGAGGGGGGCCGTTGCCCCCCCCTAACTTTTGAATCAATTTTTATAATTTGAGTGTTTCTTCAATTTTTATTATTTAGTATTAATGTTTGATAGATTACCCGTTTGCCTCAATAAAAATGCGCGAAGTTGCCTGGATTTTGAGACAAGATGTAGTAAAAAAGTGCAAAAAGTGGATATACATGATAATTTTTTTTAAAAAGCAAAGACTAAATTTTTTCTAACATATGATATTCTACGGGCGAGACGAAACGACTCATATAGCAGTTTCAGAGACAAGACAGCAGTTGTTTTATCCTATCGGAAGCTTTTATCCGTCCTATGAACATGCTTAAGATAATAAACATGATTGACCACCCGAGGCTGCTACTCCGTTGTTGCCAGATAAGCTGTCATTACACAAAGAACCACCAGATGATGCTTAGGACTAGCAACCGTTATCAATGTGAAAAAAAAACTGGTGATCTCAAACTTATGCAATTACCAGCACCTGCCTCGTCCGAATACAGGTCAAATAAGGGAAGGAAATTTCATAAGAAGGGAAACACCAACGCGATCATACGTTAAACTTGCGGTTATATCCTAGATATAACCCATCTCTATTTTTTTTAGTATTAAAGCCTATTTCTGATTTAGACCTATTTATAGCCTATTGGAGCCAATTTATAGAGTATTGGAGCCAATCACAAATGGGATAGTGGTTTACTTGTTCCAGGATATGGTGGTACAGCGAGCATGACAAATCAATATTATGGATCACAATTAATTGTGATCCCCACATCTCACCTGGAAGCATTTTTGTTGTTTATTTTTCTGTGCTCACTCGACTACTCACATCACTGAATTATAGATAATCGAAGCGATACGAAACGCGCCATATAACAAAATAGTGGGTAATAAAGCATCGACAAAACTTTTCACGGCCGATGCTCGAAATGCTTTTTTTTGCCGATGATTTTTTTGTAAACTTTCAATTTTTACAACTGTACCAATGCTATAGAAGCTTCTTAAGAATGATGTCCAGGCTCATTGGTTAAGCATCAACCGGGAAAGACTTGATCCAATACTCAATGATATTATTATCTCCACTCTGCTCAATCAAACGGTTTGTTGTGTGATACATTGGATGGATTAATATTATTTGAGAAAACTCAATATAGAAGTCATCTAAATTTTGCATATTGACCGGCAATCTGTGAAGACCCACCTAGTACCTTATAATAAGATGTTTAGAGGTGGACCGGAAGATTCGATGAGCTACCTCAAAGATTTTTTTTCTGTTTCTATGGGAGAAAAACGGTGTTTTGCGGTGTCGCTTTGTCAATATATACACTGAAAATTTATTTTCGTAAATTAGCTTTCACTCTTTTCGTGAACATGGAGTTTGTACATAGAACAAATGTCTCGTAAATTGTAGTATTCTTAATGCTTGTCATTTGGTGAAATGCTATCATTACACCTCTTGTAGAGTGCACGAAATGAATTTCATGAAGATCAACCAATTGCTGCTTTTATTCAATCATACTCATACATGTTGGTATTGCTCCTCGGGTGTGCTGGAATCATTGATTTTATTTTTTTATTTTTTCTGGTACATACTGAGTCGATATAGAAGATCTGTTAGTCAATTATGCAAACATCAGAGTTTCTTTTTATTGATAACAAAATATTCGTAGTAGTTTAAAATGTTTTCCTAAAACGCACGAATGTTCTTTCTGTGCCAATAAATGATTCGTGTTTAGACAGTTACGCGTGTGGCATTGAGTACGAAGGCAGCTTCTTGAAAAGTACAAATCTATTCACAACGAATACAACGAATAGATTTGTTAGTCTTACTTTCGATTTCGTAATAAAATCAAAATATAATTTTCAGTGTGGGTGAGAGGGTCGTGAAGAAAACGTACATTTTCAGTACAAACCGTGAACAAACTTGGTGGTTATCCTATACACAAATCCAGCACCATGGTTGCTATTTAACGCGGTTCGATTTTGAAACAAGTAGAAAACCTAAGGTTTTTTAAATCATTTTTGTTTTTTTTTTAATCCAGAACAAGCATTACTGCCAAAATTTGCCGGGTATTGTAGTACTTTGAGTAAGCGTAGAGATGATAATCCACCCGTCGTTCAGGCGGATTGTCACAAAGTGAGAGCTCGATTCCATCTCTAGCCTGGGGAACTTGAAAATGTTCCTACTCTTAGTACTGGTCATCCGAGCGTTGTGTTGTATAATATTGTGTGTTCAGTGTGTGCAACCGCTGGTTTCAGAAGGTGTAATTCTATCTCTCTCTCTCTCTCTCTCTCTCCATCTCTCTCTCTCTCTCTTTCTCTCTCTCTCTCTCTAAAAAAATATCTTGCCCCACCCTATTTGAAATCCTGGCTACGCCTATGATACCAAAGCCTGCTGACTCCTCTATCAATGATCCGTCAGTGAAGAACGATTTAGTGGAATCAACTTGCCCAAACTTTGCAGCAAATATCACAGGAGCAATCATAGGACGATGATGCTCTGGAATTCCACGAAGCTCCTGCTTCATAAAATGAATCTAATTGCCGAATTGGAGAACCAAACACGATTGGGAATATTGGGCGAAGGGATGAAATCCTGCGTTATGTACATATGGAACAAATTCATGAAGTGAGTTTAAGGATTCAACTCGAGAAGCTTCCCAAAGTTTTCCATCACCTGGGGGTTCATAACTTCACACCTGCTGAGGAGCCGAAGAGATAATTCTGATAAACTGAACCAAGAGAGGCAGCATGCCAGCAAGCACTTCAAGACTCATGTTATGAGTCGAGTGCATGCAACCTAACGCGATACGAAGACACCGATACTGAATACGTTCCAGTTTAATGATGTGTGACTTAGCCGCTGATTTGAAACAAAAAATACTGTATTCTATAACCGACAAAATCGTTGTCCGGTACAGCGTTAGAAAATCTTGCGGATGTGCTTCCCACCAGGTCCCGGTAATTGTTCGAAGAAAATTGATCCTTTACTGGCACTTTCGGTTCATATACTCAATGTGGGATCTCCAAGTGTACTTATAGCAATGTGTAATGAATGTTATTATTTATAACTTTGGGGTCAGACGTAGAATGATGACGATTTAAGTGTCACTTTTCTCCTTTTCTGCCCTATACGACGACCATGTATGATTGTTGCACACACACCCCCCTAGATTATGTCTTAAAAAACCATAAAACACACACACAATTCGACGAAAGATGTGTTTGATTAAATTAATTTTCTGCTTTCTTTCAACTCATTCTTATGTATTAAAGGACGCTTGCATGTGTCGGTCTCAGGGGGCAGATATTTAGAAAAAAAAAATAATTTTAACAAACGCGTCAAATTTCCTCTCGTTAAATTTCAACCCAAATGAGGCGTAAACAACGAAGTTGTATACAATATTCCATGCACCATACAACAATTTTTGTAATCTGTCATACAACGGGCTGGATGCAGGCGTTATCTGACCTCAATTTACACGAAATATCTCATTAATTTCTGCCAAATATAGCATTCCCTTTATGTGCATTAGAAAATGCAAAAAATACAATGTTTCTTTTTATCTGTATGACATTTTGGTAGTGTGTATAACTTGTACTATTGTGCTCCTACCCCGTTCAACATTGGCCTTTTTTCTGGAAAACGAGCAGCTAGACTAATACTTTGTGTACCCACAGTAGGGTACACAGAAAAAAATAATTAATTTTAACAAACGCGGAAAATTTCCCCTCGTGTAATTCCAAGCCAAACGAGCGTAAACAACGATATTGTTTGCAATCTTTCATACAACAGGCTAGAGTCAGGCGTTATCTGGCTCAAATTTACATGAAATATCCCATTATTTTCTGCCAAATCTAGCATTCCCTTTATATGCATTAGATAACGCAGAAAATTCAGTGTTTCTTTTTATCTGTGTACGGAACGGCTTAAGCACCTCAAGACCCTATTCCAACCACGGGGTGAACGTTAACCTACAACGCTCATTTTTTGCAGTATGGTGCTCCATGTAGTGAATCAAGCCTGAAATTTTACAAACATTGTTGTATGGCTCAGCATATACTACAACCAATTGCGTTGCTCACGCTTCCTTTGGCTTGGAATCAAACGAAGGAAAATTTTACGTGCTTCTTAATATAATTTTTTTTTTCTGTGATGATTAGGACATATTTTTTATTGTGATGCTACGAACTTTAGGTCAGATATCATACTAAAAGCATGTTATTCGAAGCATATTCAGAACATAATATTAGTCGTTAATTTGTATTGCAATTCCTGTGTGACCTAACAGATGTTTCAGAAACATCGATTTATTGCGCTTTTTGGTCATAAACAAGTCAAAAATTAAGTTATGTATCTAATCTAATCTAATCTCACACTAACGCAGCCAATTTTTGAAAGCATCCTGGAAAATTATGGTTTCTTGAATACATAATTTTTCTTGACATCGGCCAGGCCAACCGCAGAGAGGATTCCAAGAAATAGAGCGATTCCAGAAATATTTAAAATCGCTCTACTACTTGGAATCAACGGAAGGAAGAAGGCGTGAACCTCCCGTACCAAACGCTTTCATGTAGAGTTAAACAGTGTGATAATTTGTACTCGTTGGGAGCATAGGTGCTAGAAAGATTAATTTATGCTCCTTTTGCCTGTGGATGAACTTTAGGGATTTGAACCAAAATCCTGGCAATAATTGCCAAGGTTATAGCGCCTTATCTTGCTCAATGGGAGGGTGGGTAGACTAAAACTACGAGGATGGATAAATCCAAAGCTGAAAACAGCATAAAAAATATTGTGAAGGGATGTTATAATACAAAATGAGAACAACATGTGTACTGGCTGCATGTCATTCGATTGTAGTCCTGCTGCCATTGTAGGTGGACTTTCATTATCATTGCCATGAAGGAAAAAAAAATAAAATATTCATACAATACTAATAAATGCCATGGATGATCCAAAATTATATACAGGTATACCTCGATAGTACGTACATCAACTTCATCACTTCAAACCGAAATTGCATAAAAAACTACTGATTACACTAGAAAACTAACAGAAGTTGTTCTTTCTTTTGGTCTTATTAGATTTAAGATGCAACCAGCAGTTTTTATGCAATTGCAATTTGAAGTGAGAAAGTTGATGTACGTACTATCGAGGTATACCTGTACCGTATAAAGAATACTTACAGTTTTCGTGGTAGGGTAAGATCTCAGCATGCTATCTTACCGGGGTCGCGCTGCCTACATTGCGTTGGTGGAACTGCCTCCTAAGGTATAGCTGACGAGATACAGCGTTTCTTACTCAGCCGCTGGTGGACAGACGCTCGGCACGCACCTCCTCAATCTAGCTGAAGTCAGAAAGACAACAGTGCCCAGGCTGCACTACCAGTTAAGTACGCAACTCTTTGTCATCTTTTGATCCGTGAAAGCATGAGGTAGGAACTTGTGAGGACCAGAGCTATGTTGCGGGGACGCACGCTCCATCACAGTTGTCGACTCACCATTTTGCAGCCCAAAGTAAAAAATTAAGCTATGTATAATAGAAAAACACAGGAGGCTATGTCTCAATGATAAATTTTTGAACTTCACATAGCAAGTTGTGTTACTTAGGTACTATAATGGACGATAAAGTCCTTACGACATGATATGGTAACGTCCGCCATCAACCGACGGCAACGAATCGCCTTCATCGAATAATTTCTTCATTGCTATTTCACCCTCAGTTATGCTACACCGGTGGCTAAAATAAACAATCCCGCGCCGGACCTATGGCCGCTCATCGCACTGTTTTCAGCGCATTAATATGCATGATGATGACCACGTGTTCCGTGAGCGCACGAGCCCGAAAAAGGGTTTAAAACTGCCGCAGAAAAGAGTTAGTCACAGTCCTAGTTCGGTGCCTACAGATGAACGGGACTTGGAACATACAAAAGAACCGAGAGTTCCTCGGAGGGGCACCTCGTGCGACAACAGGTTCAAGCGGGTGGATTGGGTGTCAGCGTTTTGCATACAAATAAATAATAAAGCAAAAACAACACTGGAATAGACAAACTCTTCTCGCTCGAACGAAGAAGGAAGAAGAAAAAGAACTTGAAGCAAATTTACAATTGAGCAAAGTGTTCAAGAAGAGCTATTCAATTGTTATTAAAGGCTATTTGTAGCTGTATGAACTTGTCTGCACTTTGCTCGCTATGGATGTGCTTATAAATAGGCATTAAGTGGGCAAGGGCAGAAGATCCTGGCGGCTTGCTTCTCTGAACGTCCCTCAGCGGTGGGCAATGACCAATGTGGGGCGGGAGGATTGTCTACTGTCTGGAAAACTTTAGGAGGGGTGATTCAATGTTAGAGGAGGCGTTAGATGATGGTTAAAAGCTGTGAAACTGCCGCATTTATTATTTGATGTCAAGATGGGCTAATTTGTTTATGTTTATTTATTACCCATAATCGGCCATTAGTCGTATCTCGAGAATACAATGTTTGATCTTTTTGTGAAGGTGTGCCTCGACGCAGTCAACTCTCCGGTGTGGGGTATTAAATGGATTTTTTACACTTTGACCCTAGTACAGTTGACATTGTTTTTCGTACATATAAAGCAAAGAAGCCGTTGTTGTGATAAGCCAATATCAAAATCATCTTGCAATGATAACAAAAGAGAGAGAGAGAAAAAACTGGTCACATTATTGGAAGAGAGAGGTCATAGTTTGGTGAATACATAAATTATGGTTGGTTAAATATCGTTGTTAACACTCCTTCGAAAGCGCGTCATAGATTGTTCTACCCGTTTTATCTGAAACAAATCTGAGCAACCCGAGTGTGGAATTTTGCACCTTGTTCGAAGCGTTGTAGGTCAGTCTTCGAAGACCTTGCGAGAAGTTGTCGTTGTCAAGCAGCAAGTCTCGTATTACAACGCATCGGTGGATCATTAGCTAATTACACTTACCCCAGCAGAGCATAGGAATGCACCATCTGTTCGCCAACCCACTTTTACCGCTGATGGCGTCTGCCGAACGTGTGGCACACATTAGTACCCAAGAGGTTTGTTCGGTACGTTCGCGTGCCTTACTCCTCGGTCGTACCATCCGGGACCCAAGTGAAGTTTGTGTGACCGTATATTACAAACTCGCCTGCAGAGAGGGAACTGAGAGGTGCTATGGGTGGTTATGGGTGGTGTACCAAAAGACGGCAGAGTTGTACATTTTGTCACATCTTTCGTGCACTGTCTCTGCTCGGCTTCACTTCGTCAATTTTTTGATGTATTTCTTATTCTCCCTATCGAGACATGAAATTGAAGAACGTGTGACGAAATCAAGGTGCGCGTGCACTTCGAGAGGAACATATTGAAGAAAGAATGATGTGTCGAAAAGTAATCAAACATATGTTCTTATGCTTTGATAGGTTTGAAAATTTTGATCATGATCGTGGCATGAAATGCCTTGAATCATTTTTTGATTGACGGGTGGTTGTTGTTTGGCACTGAGTTTAAAGGAATCGAACTTGATAATTGTGGAGTTCACATAAAATTTCACACAATTTAGGTTATTTTTCATGGCAATTTGAAATGTACGATTATAAGCTATTAACTGTAGTTTGAATATTGCCTGACACAAGCAATTGAAGTAAGATGATTTATGCAACGTATAGTTATGTGTATAAACCGCTAGCATTAAGGTCTGTATCCGCAATAACCCGGACACCTCAATACATGAATAAAACATAAATTTCGCATTATATTTCCGTCGTTGTTGTTTATTTCACATTCATGGGATGTGTTTTAACAATTCGTGAAGACAAAACATAGTTATTCGGTATTTGCATGACATTTTCGAACTTTGCGCTCAACTACGTCCATTATGGTTTGTACAGACTCTTCAGAAATCGAAGAACCCATCTTTGTCCAAATTTGCTGGAAGTGTTTGATGTCTTTGATTCCTTGCTTCTTTCCAAAAAGCTTCCGTTTCATCAGAGCCCAATATCTCTCGATTGATCGTAGCTCTGGGCAATTTGGCGGGTTTTAGGTTTTTGGTACAATGTTCACTTGATTTGCTTGGTACCACTCCATCACAGTTTTAGCATAGTGGCATGATGCAAAATCGGGCCAGAGCAATGGTTTCTCTTTGTAACTTTTGATGAAGGGTAGCAATCGCTTTTGCAGACACTCTTTCTGATAGATCTCCTTGTTGATTGTGCCTATAGTGACGAAAAGTTTTCTCTTTTTGCCACACGTGCAAATTGCTTGCCACACAAGGTATTTTTTGGGAAATTCCGATGCCTTCTTTGTTCTGAAATGCTCAACTGTAGCATTTCTGGCCATAGCAGAATAAAAAGCCAGCCCTGGAAACTGCTTGAAATCCTCCAGGACATAAGTTTCATCGTCGATAACAACGCATGAAAACTTCGTCAAATATTCGCAGTACAAACGTCGAGCCCTTGATTGTGCTGCCAAGTTCTGTTTGTCGTTGCGATTTGGAACTGTTTTTACTTCATACGACTTAAGTCCCAAACGTTGTTTTGATTTTGGACGACAAAACCAGGCGACATCCCTTTTTTACGAGCCACCGTTCGAATGGAGAGATTTGGGTTGTTCGTTAATATCCTTTTCACCTTTCGGTCCATGACAGGATCAGCGAGTCCAATGTTTTTGTCACTTCTCGGTTTCCTTTCCACCGTCAAACGTTTCGAAAATGATTTAAGCACATCGTGAACAGTGGATTTAGCCAAATCCCATGTTTTTGCAAGGTCCCGTATTGACAAGTCAGGATTTGCCGTACGCGCGTACAAAATTCGCTCGCGCACTTGTTTTTCTTTCGTCGCCATCTTGAATACTAAACATGAAATGTAAACATCAATCATAGTCTTTTTCATCATAGACTCTCAGCTATACTACAGTGAAATTTTTCATTCCTACGTGCAATATTTCAAAAGTTACAATGATTTGAAGGTTCCCGGATTAATGTGGATACAGACCTTATGTTTCTAAATCTTCAAACCCTTATGCTAATCTTTTGTCAGAAACACCTTTGAGAAGGTCCATTAATTATGTAACGCTCAGTAATTATGACATAATTAATGGATGAATTCCGCCTACTGATCGTTTAATTGAACATACATTATACGAACATCCAAGCAATCACCAGAGCTACTGCAGGTTATCATTAGGGGACTCTTTTCGAGCCACAACCAGAGACCCTGGCCTCCTACAACTGCAGAATTGTCCCATGACAATGGCACCGCGGATGAAGGGGATGAGGTGACCGTTACAAACGAGGAACTCATTGCGATAGGCAAATCGCATCAAGACGGCTATCTCACTGGCGCCCGGAATGTTCAGGGTGGTGATGCAAAAATGTTTGAACGAGATTGTCTTCTCGGACGCCTGGAAAATCTAGACTCTAGTATTGCAACTGAAGACAGGGAAGCCACTGGGGGATCCATGGACATCTGTTGGATACAGCGGGTAAAGTGCTCAAGAGGATGATCCTCAGCAGACTGACAAAATACACGGAGGGTATAGGCGGTCTGCCTAAAAATCAGTTTGGCTTCCGTAATGGGAAGTCGACCAAGACGGCCCAAGTTACAATCCAGCGCAAGAGGCCAAGAGTCCACTACTGTGCAGTGGTCATCTTTGACGTGAGAAATGCGTTCAATTGCGCCAGATAGGTGGCTATAGCTGACTCGCTCCAAAGTTGTCATGTTCCTGGGTACCTATACAAGATTTTGGGAAGTTATTTCCAGAACAACGCGCTGGTGTACAATACAAAAGTAGGCCAGAAACGTTCCACAAGCTTCGATCCTGGGTCCGGTGCTATGGAACACGATGTACGATGAGGTACTACTGCTTGAGTTCCCGAACGGGTGAAAATGTTCGGGTTTGCAGACGACATCACCCTATAGATATGTGGTGAATCTATTAAAGAGGCGGAGCTAATGGCCTTGCACTCCATTGGCATTGTGGAGAGATGGATGAGTTCCATGAAACTGGAGCTAGCCGACCATAAGACTGAGGTTACGGTTGTTAACAACCGATGGAACAATGCGCGACGATCAGTGCAGGTAACTGTACAATCGAATCGAAGAGGTCTTTGAGGTACTTGGGGGTCATGATCGACGATAAGCTGTCATTTACCAGTCACGTCGCTTACGCCTGCAAGAAAGCCTCTATGGCATTTCCCGCATGATATCGAATAGCCTAGCAGTACATGGGGCAAGCGTAGGCTCCTGGCCAGCGTCGTCCTGTCTATAATGAGGTACGGTTGTCCGGCATGGGCCTCCGCCCTGAGTACTAAGAGCTACCTAGGCAAGCTCGAAAGTACCCATAGACTAATGTATCTGAGAGTGGTCAGCGCATACCGGGCAGTGACGTGCTATACGTTCTAGCGGGGTTGTTGCCCATTGGCATCATCATAAAAGAAGAAACAGCGTGCTTCGAGCAAAGGGGCACAAGAGGTGGCAGAGAAAGTGGAATAATTCCACCAATGGTCGGTGGTCCACCGACTAATTCCGGAAAAATCTGGATGGGTCGATCGGTGACATGGGGAAGTTACCTTCCACTTGACACAGTTACTGTCAGGCCACGGTTGCTTCAGACAGTATATGCAAAAGTACGGGCACGCCAAGTCCTCCGCGTGTCCCGTATGCGCGGAAGCTGATGAAACTGCAGAACATGTTATCTTCGTGTGCCCTCACTTCAACGACGCGAGGAACGGCATGATGGACGTGAGCGGATGGTATACGACCCCGGATGGACATCTGGGACGCGGTAAACACGGTAGTTTCATAGATTGTTTTAGAGCCTAGGACAAATGGCGAAACGACCAGCGACAGGTTAGAGAGAATAACTAACTACTAAAGCCCTATGTAGTAAGACATAAGCGACTGCTTAACGCACAATAGCCCCATACCCCAATACCTGATTTATACGACATCACCGTTTCATGTTTTCTTGAAGGGATCGCGTGAATTTATTGTTCCAAATATATACATTTTCCCTTCTACCCATCTAAATAACTTAAATCGGGTGCCCTGATGGTCCCTCAAAATCTCCAACCTCATTTGTTTAAATTATCAATGTGAAAATATATTTTGCAATGAGTATACATATATGGGTAAAAATATAAAAATATGATAACTGACATTTGGATCTCAAATCTACTTCTTTCCAACGATTAAATTGAACCGTTATGAAGGCTGTGATAAAAAGGTGTTTGTAAGAAAGACGCAACCACCGATGCATTTTGATGAACGACGAATCGTATGTTAAATTGAACAATTCATTTCAGGGTCCATCATTTTATAATGCTGTGCAGAGCAAGGATGTACCCGATGACGTACGGTACATTAACGTTTGCATTAAAACATATGGCCTTTTTTCGGATGGTGATAAAAAAGAAGCCAAGACCGATAATTGCTTACGATAAATTTCCCATGGAAGGTAATTATTTAAGCTTACTTGCAAACAAATACTACGCCCTTGCGTGCGGCCTTCCGTCAGTTTACCGGAACATTCGCCATGGCGGACGAAAACATGCGTGTAGGCATGTTTTTGAGTTCTTTCTTCGTTCTATTCATCAATTCCTCCTCAGTTTTTGCGACAGAATTGTTGGAGTAGATTTTACGCTTCAGGTTGGCCCAGAAATTCTCGATGAGTCGCAGCTGAGGGAGGTTGGGCGGGTCGCCGACTTGGGTATCACATCTATATTCAACCACTCCATCTCCTCCAACGGTCGCTTCGAGTAGTGGACCTACGCCAGATGCGGCCAGAACACCGCGTATTTGCCACAGCAGCACATTCTTGAAGGAAGTAAAATACGAAGTGAGAGAGGTCACGTCATCCATCACCACCGGCACGTCGCGATTCGCCGGGAAAATCGAGGTTGACCATCTTATTCAGCCACAACCGCTGCGCCATTGCCTGCAGCTCTGAAGCCAGTGGATGCGACTTCCGCTTCCTAACATGTATGTACATGTTCGCCGGTACTTTTTCACTGTTTGGCCGATTGAACCGACCTCCCGACCAAGCGCACGCAGCGATGTAGCCACTTTTCCCTCCGTGTTCCTCTTCAGCATCCTTTGGAGCTTCTTGTCGCTCAGGGTCGTCGACCGTCCTGCACCGGGCTTTCTTTCGATACTCTGATTGTTGTCTAATAGTGTCACGATGTTGTAGATGCCGGAACGGGCGTATACGGCGTCCACAAATTGCCGCACGATGTCTTTTTTCGACGCGGCAGGATGCCGTTCTTTGAACGCGCACACTTCTGAACGGAGCTGCTTCACTGGTTTTTGCCATCGCGGTTAGAGTTCGACTGATAGAGCTGTCAAATGTTGACTGCTGATTCATAGGTTACTGTGATTGATGCTGCAAGAGTAGTTTTGTCAGTGCGGGTGAAAGTAAACCCATGAAAAATCGACAATTTTTGTCCATTATTTTTTAATGCAATCGTAAGAACAGTCAAGTTTGGAAAGAAGACGTAATTATGGCAGGGGATTTGCTCTTATGGCATGAAAAGATCTTCGTATTTCACAAGGGGGAAAATCAACGGTGAGCAGTTCAATTTCAACGTATCTACCGAAAACATACTGTTCTTTCATTCTTTTGGCAGGATCTGGCATCAGCTCACTATGCTATTTTGGATTACCTCAAAAGTGAAAAAATAGAACTACCATTTTAAATTACCTTACTTCTTATTCGCCGGTTATTGATGATGATGATTATGTATTCCAACCACATATTGTTGCAAGGTTACAGACTATAGCAGTGAAAAAGTCTGAAAAACGATTTGATAAGGATTCTATTGTTGTTTTTGATCATCAAACTTCTGTATGAATGGTCAAAAACGTTTGAGCAGGACCACAAGCAGAGGCACTTACGCGAAACCATCGAATATTGGGAATTTCCTAAAGCACTAAAACACTCACAGCACTTGAATCGAGGACTCGATTGACAGAAGCGCCCGCCCGTGAAATATCGCAATAGAGAGGAAGCAGTCGCGTGCTCACTATCCAAAATGTTTCACTTGGGTGCCCTGATGGTCCCTCACTTTTCCCGTTGTATGTAATGTAATGCATATTTGGTACCTTTTGGCGTGGTAATTTCATAGCTTACCTTATTTTAGAGAGGTTTGCTGAAAGTAATATTGCTTAAAATTTATTTAGAAGGGTCAAAATATAGTGATAAAAGGACAAAATGGACAACAATAGCCTGTTTTTCTCCGCGTATTTGAGCGTACTTACCGCCGCGTAAGTATCTGAAAATCCTATGCAGGGGTCAGACTCCTCCTAGAACTTCTACTGGCTAGTTATAACTCTTTTGCAGACTTTAGTCAGCATTCAATAGTTTTGCGAAGTTAATTCGCTGTTAACGGAATAGTTACTTGTGTCTCGCTGCATTCTTATCAATATTTTCGATTGACAAATGATTCAAATTAAATCTTTCTGAAGCTCTTATTGTAGGAAGCTGCTTCTCAAAAACAAAGGGTTTTGACTGTTCTACAATACTAAAACTCAGTAGGAATATTCGTTTTAAACTGTCCTATTATATTAATATATTAAGTTCTACCAGTTCTAATGTATGAATTTAACAGCGTTGTCAAAATCGAGATCTTACTGTATAAATTCTCAGCAATAATGTCATACCAACGAAGACGCCACGGGTGCACGCGAGCATTCCCGTTCGCCGAGCGCGCATGATGCGAAGTGTGACGTGAAAGTTAATCGAACATCAGCCCTTTGAGGAAAAGCCTTACACATGATGTCGACCGCAGTGTGCGAGGATTATTATAAATTCTAACCAACTGATCCGAACCGATTTTTTTTCGGCTGTGGGTTTCCAAGAACTGTGTGGTTTACCGCAATCGTCAACATCGTCGTCGCGGCTGTTGTGGGTGTCAGTATTTTCAGGGACCCATCGGCGGGCGACTCACGCACGCTTTCCGATGACGACGACGACGACGACAAGTAAAACGATGACATATGCGTGGTTCATGTCGTCGTTTGTTGGTGGCAAAACGTTTCTCTTTCCGGACTCGCCCGGGTTTTCGATTGATGGACAACGGCGGGAGTCTGGCGCCACACGCCGCCGGAGAATTGGACTTGCGGAGTTTTGTGTGTCTTTTAAGGGTTATGATTTATGGGACTCTTGCACCCCGTTGGTAAGTGGTATGGTCCGTTGACTGTGGTTTAGTAATAAATTGTAATAAAATTAAATGTCTTTTTAATACAAAGCTGATGATCACGATTGCGGTGACAGTGCGTGGCCATCGCTCCAGGCTGTTAATTTTCAATTGAGTTCCAACGAACATTTAGAATGGCGGATTGAGAAAAAGTGCGTGCCAAAAAGGATTGTTGAATGACCCAAAAGCATTTGGCTAAACCGGTTGTAGATGGTCAAACCATTAATGATTTATCTTCACGTACACCTTTCACCATTTTATATTTTGATTTGACTGTTTCCGGTAATAGATTTGTACGATCCACGGTAAACACATGTCAGGTGAAAATTCGTGGTTTTATGATCGCACTTCGCTTTTAACACAGCTACCATTTGACCATTTGAACTTCTATACAGAGCTTAGCTGACACATGTATGCTTGTAAACAAAGAGGATGTGTTTATGGTTCAAAACCATTCTCAGATATTTCTGTTGTTCTCTCTATTTCATCTCTATTGTAAAAACAAATCCGTAGAGAGTCAGATGAGTAGTTCCTCATAAAAACTTGTCTTTCCGACATTAAACAATCCAACCGGTCCGCACTAGCGAACCAATCAAATGAAACTTGGTGAGTCGAATTTTAGATACAGTCATCCATAGGCTGTTTG
This sequence comes from Aedes japonicus, assembly GCA_034211315.2. Lineage (NCBI taxonomy): Eukaryota > Metazoa > Arthropoda > Insecta > Diptera > Culicidae > Aedes > Aedes japonicus. The sequence goes on along the minus strand of JASCZW010006953.1, from coordinate 27,012 downwards.
TGCTACTTATGCTTAACCATAGGTTCACGTGCTGTTCATATCTACTGCAACGACGCGGCGTTGTCAAAGTCCCATTATGGCCGAATGGCGTTCGTAGTCATCGAAACCGACCAGCGGCGATTTCGGTAGGGTGGAAAAAAATATAGGAAGGTGGGAACAAAGCATAACACCAGACATTCGTACAAAACAATGGCGATAATTAATCATCAATTACATGCCACTGTAATGGCGATTGATTGCACGGACATTGGCCAGTATAGTTGAGCTTAGGGCTGTTAAATGTTGAAGGTAAGATACAAAGAGGAACAAGTGAAGCTTGCGGTAAAATTCAGTGTTTGAATGGATTTTTTTCCTGGAAGATCGTAAAGTGGGGCAGTGACACGCAAATAAATTTGGGAAGGATTTCATTTCATGATTGATAGACGGTCAGGAAAATGTTTTTGTTTTGTAGTAGCTAACATTTTCAAAGCCAAAATTTGGTCGACTTAAACATGACGTATTTACTTTCATCGTGCATTTAAATTTTTTGCACACCCCTCATTTTGAAGACGTGTGAGTGTAGCATCATGCCTCTATTTTAATTTTGAGATTAGCACTTCAGTTATCATAATGTCGTCGAGGGAAGAGAAGCAACGCATCAAATTTTTGCACGTGCATGGTGAAAATCCAAACTACTCTCACGCCAAGTTCGTGAAATTGTTGAATTTGGCTTAATCAACTGTTACCAACGTGTTAAAAGTATTTGGTGAACGTTTGTCGACAGCCAGGAAACCTGGACCGGGGGAAATCGAAAGCCGGAGGCCACAGCGACGATAAAAAGAGTTGCCCGCTGTTTCGAGCGGAACCCCAACCTCTCCGTCTGAGATGTCGCAAAGTGAGTCAGTCAGTCAGTCAGTCAGTCAGTCAGTCAGTCAGTCAGTCAGTCAGTCAGTCAGTCAGTCAGTCAGTCAGTCAGTCAGTCAGTCAGTCAGTCAATCTGACTGTCAGGCTGAAATTGGCTTAGTATTTTTCAACTAAAAATCACTTTTTTTATAGTTCTTCAAACGTGTTTGTCTCTGTTGTACCCAGCAGTAGTACACTATCATTGCTGGGCATAATTCGTCGGTGAAGTTCTTCTCAGTCTGTGCGATGTCGTGATGAAATCGTTGTTCATGGTCATCTTAGACGGCTCCCATATTCTCTGGGAATAAATCCAGATGAGAATGCAAAAAGTGCAATTTAAGTAACCAGCTCTTGAATGATGTGTACACAATCCGGAGCTCTTCATTTCCCAGGGAGTGAGCACAAATGTTTTGGAACGCTTTTTCTGTTGCATTAGAAGTTTGCTGAAAACTGTCGTCCTGTGGGAGTTTCCTAATTTCCCTTCACGCCGTTTTACTCTTCAATTTTACGTGAAAAATCTGTCTTCACGAATGGATTCAGGGAGGTCCATTCCATAAAATTGACAATCCTGTGACGATCCATACAAAAAAATTAGAAGTTTCATACAAAAAACGTGACAAGGTGGGAGGGGGGAGTTATAAAAAGTCAATTTTTGCGTGGCGTAATTAATGGACGTTCCCTATGTATACGAAAAGTATTTGTTCTCATTGCACAGTGTCCAGAACGAGAATTAAGCTCGAAAAATACATTTTCAGCCTAAGTTTAAACCTTTGGAGCGAAATTGTCTTCTACAAAGTCGTTTTTAATAACAAGACGCTTCTTTGGGTGTGAATAAAAACAAGGGTGGTCCTTATTTTCAGAGAAATCGAAAATCTAACTTTTTTGTTTGCAGAAATAAAGGAATACATCATTCAAAAAAGTTGTAGAATAAATATCCGCCATAAATCTCAGCTATTTTGCTGTAACTTTTTTATTTCAAATTTTTCAGCAAAGTTGTTTTCATTGATGAACAATAAAAGTTACAGCTTTTGGTGTGCTAAAGTTGTCTTTATCGTATGACAAACAAAAGTTATTATGGTTTTTGTAAACGAAATAGGCAAACATTTTTCGGAAAAATTATAGAATAAATTATTTCAAGCAACTTTGATTGTATATTCTTTTCTGAACCTTTTGGTATGACCAAATTAGAGCATTTTTATCGGTGTCCCGGCAAAAAAAAGTTTTTTACTCTAACTATTTTATTACTTATTTTTCAGGAAACGTTGTCCAAAAATGATTTTTATAACTTGAAAAGCTGAATATTTTGACGTGAAAATCTTGCAGATGTCTCCTACCAATAGCGATTAATTAACGTTTTTCTTATCAAATTACGCACTTTTCAAATGTGCTTTTCACAATTTGAAAAAAAAAAGCTATCTATAGTTTTCAGACATACTATGCAATAATAAAAATCTTTTCAAACGCTGTTAAGAAACATTATTTTGCTTTGCCCCAACTACAAAAACCAACATTTGAAAATGGCATATTTTGTCTACAAAAACCATAATAACTTTTGTTTGACAGCACACCAAAAGTTGTAACTTTTATTGTTTAAAAATCAATGAGAAAACAACTTTGCTCAAAATTTTAAATAAAAAAGTAACAGCAAAATCACTGATTTTTATAGGGACACCCTAAGCTACGTAGGAAAAATGCTCTAATTCAGTCATATCAAAAGGTACAGAAAAAATGATACCTTCAAAGTTGCTTGAAATTATTTATTCTACAACTTTTTTAAATATTGTATGTCTTAACTTCTGCAAATAAAAAAGTTAGATTTCGATTTCTCTTAAAATAAGGACACCCTAGTTTTCATTCACAGCAAAAGAAGCGCCTTGTTAACAGAACTTGCTGAAAATGTATCTTTCCAGCTAAATTCGTATTCTGGACCACTGTGCATTGCTCACTAGTAACTTACAACAACTCACAATGGAATTTCGTTGGCTTTGTTTAGAATCATAGATTTTGGAATTCGAACGTGTTCAAAATAAAAGACATGCACACGAGGCGTACGAGGTTGATATCTGTAACCTGGCCTGTTACAGCAACGTTTTAAGTGCTGCAAAAAATTTAAATTTCTTAAAATGATCACAAAGTGTACAAAATTTTATTCAATAATTCAGTGTGTTAGTAGAGGACATCATTCAACAATAATAATTTAATCTCAAGTAAATTTATTGAAACACATTAAAGAGTTTTTCATGAATAATTTCATCACATTTGTCATGTTCCAATCTGGTTCACTTACCCTAGTTGGGTTTCAATCTGGGTTGTTCGTCAACTAGGTTTAACAAGATGGGTAAGCATGGTTTAAAATTAAAGCAACAAGGGAAAGTGTTCTCCTTGTGACCTGCGCGGGATTAAACCATATTGTTCCAATTTTTCTTTCATTGAAACGCAAATCCCTTGCTCTCGAACAACAGGTCTTCGAAAGAAACCCTCTGCACAGTACTCACAGGACATACCTTTGTATCCATCATGGCATTTGCACTTTTCAACCGTCCTAACTTTTCCCAATCCGTGATCTCTGAAAGCACCGCTATCCAATACAATCTGAATCGGCTCGAAGTTCCAATATTGGTTATGTTTGACGTAGAATTCTTTGACGTACGACAATGCCATCAAATATGAGTCCCTAGAGACGCCACTGTTGTTCAGATGACGCCAGTTCTGCTCAGTCAAAAGAATCCGATTCCTTCTTAGTTCATCGCTTGATTCTGGTTTATTGAAATAAACCAATGTTCGGTATTTACTCTGCAACACCAGCATCGGTTTATCCTTATCGATTTCACCATTAGTTGATGGAATATCTATATATCCTCCGTAAGATTTCAGTAGGTTTCCTTTAAGTTTGTCCGGAAGAGAGTAATACGTTGTCGATTCCGACTCGTGATGTCCGGCCCAGGATTCTTCCACAAATGATTCCGTTATCTTCAATTCAACCAAATTCCGTCTCGTCACGTTAGCTGTTATCTACGGTGTAAACTAAATTTGTAAAAATCAAACACAACGCAACGATCCTACCTTAATCCTGAAGAGATCATTCGCTATCGCACAATCATCAGTTATTCCAGAGCAAAAGCATCGGAAAGCACTATCCTCCATTACGATTCGTTGTTTGCCACCCGAATCTTCCGTACATTCGGCAACTTTCACATTCACTGCTAGGAGTATCTCCTTCTGGCCACTTTTAGTGATTTGTTGGCATTCATATAGCCCTTCATCTGACCAATGCATATCGGTGCACATCAGGGTAATGCTATCCGGAGTCTTTTCTGTCTCGCACTTTTCCGAAACCGCTTTACCATTGAATCGCCAAAAAGTTGCCGCATGATCGATGTTCGCCACTTTTATCTTGAGACGCTTCCCAAACGTCACAGTTGCTGTAAGCTGATGCGGCCAACTCGATTCCTCCGAGTTAAGTTCCAATTCCGAAGAAAATCCGAAAAGGATGAGGACGATAACTCCCAATAAAACGATGACTTGTACCATTTTGATCGACTGTAGAACTGATTGATTGTAATTCAATCGATCGATTCAACCTCAACAGCTTAGTTCGAAATCTTTCCGATAACCTTTCAGGCACCCCGGCGCCGGGTTATAATTTTAGCCGTCACAACGTCACCGTTTCACTCTCCGTCACAGTCTGAAACCGACTGATAAGAAAATCATTCATAAACCCACATGCATTAAGTGATTTAGAATGGTAACCGTGAGGCGATCATTTGCATTTGGTTTGCTACTAGTTAGCTGGATTTTATTAGTCACGATCGCAGGTACGTTCAGAAGCAGTTGAGTTAAGGAGTTACATACTTTCTAATCCACATACACATCCCGCAGTGGATCGAACGCCTATCCGTTATCGCCCATTTTACTGCCAAAATGGATGGAGCATCTCGGAAACTTTTCGATGTGACCATTTTTGGCACTGCATCGATGGATCAGATGAAACGGGATGCGAACCTGCACTTTTCCTCGAAGTGCCACCACCGAATGTAACTGTGCAGGTTGGAGGCTGGATGAACATTACCTGCAGAGCTAGTGGCGTCCCAATTCCGATCATCGAGTGGAAAATGAACGACAAACAACCGGAAGCGCATTGCGACTGGATTACCGAGAATGGAATCGGACAGCTGAGCTGCAGAATGCGATTGATAGACAGTGGAAACTACACATGTGTCGCGAGACAACTAAATAGGACAATTGAAACGAGTCCAACCAGTGTCAAGGTCATTGGGAATGCATGCAAAGAAGGCTACTTCAAAGAAGTTGGGAAGACGAAAATCTGCTTGAAATGTATCTGTTCCGGGGTGTCCAGTCTGTGCCATGCAGCGGATCTCTATCGATGGAATGTAGGATCATAACTCTATCCCTTATCAAACCAATATTTTTGAGACAATTTTCGCAATTTTAGTACACAATGGCGATGAATGACTGGAAAATGAAGTACGCAACAGTTGGGAAACTCCAATCTTCACAGGTCGAAGTGTTCGATCGTTTGGAGCTGGTTCCTAGAAACACAACTCCCTACTACTATCTACCCTTCAGATTTACCCGTTATCAAGTGGGTTCGTATGGGGAATATTTCCAGTATGAAATTTCTGTAGATAACTCATCGTACTCCAAAGAGGAAGCGGACGTAATTTTGAAGGTTTCCGTCGATCCCAAAGTACAAAAACAACTCATTTGATCTCACGCGCTTCTTTTGCAGGGCTACAACACCACACTTCTGTACTCATACAAACCTCTGTTGGTTCCTAATCAATCCAATCGGGTGTCGTTCCGATTCCATGAGATAAGTTTCCGCAAGCCAGACGGCAAACGGGTAACCCGCGAGGATGTTATGACAGTTTTGGCCTATATTGACACCTTTTTGATTCGGATGTACCCGGTAAATGGAAGCTTTGTACCTGCCAGCACCCGGGTTGTGATGAATGCCTCGACGAATCTCCGCTATCACGGCCTGGGGAAGGTAACTCGAGTGGAACAATGTCGATGCCCACACGGATATCGGGGAACTTCCTGCGAGTGGTGTGACTTTGGATACAATCGGGTGCAGTCATTTTTTCGAACCGGAGCCTGCATGCCTTGGGAGTGGCATCGAGCAGAATACTACAAGGTGTCCACCACAACGACGATGAAGAACTATCATTACGTATGAGGGACGCCATTAGGGATGTAAGGAAAATGTGGTATGGTTGTAAAAGTCGATGAAATATATCGAAATGATTTTGGAATGCTTGCTTATAAATAAAGTTTAGTTGACAGTACGGTCATTTGAATGATTCAAAGACACAAAATTTGGAACGATCCCTTAAAAGATTCGAACGTCAGATTAAAATGCGGCATCTGGGTGTCCTAGAAATGATTCCATTACTCCTCTGTCAAAACAAATCACTTATTTATTTAGCAACGCTTCTACCCTAACTCCTAACACAGTAATTGGCTGCAAAAGTAGGCCATCAGAATGCACAGGACGTTCAAAGTATTATTTTCTCTGTTAGACCGAATTTTACTCAGTAACCTTCTGATGTGCATCACCATCAAGGGAACTCTAGATTTGGCAGAAATTAATCGGATGTTTATGTAAATTCAAGTCAGGTAACGCCTAAATCTAGTATGTTGTATGAAAGATTTCAAAATTTGTTGCATGGCACATGAACGATTGCAAACAATTTCGTTGTTTCGCTTCTTTTGACTTGAAGTTAAACGAGGAGAAATTTTACGCGCTTGTTAAAAGTCATTATGTTATATGTGTAGTACAGGGTGCGGCAGAAAATAATGCGAAAATTTGTTCTATTTCTTTCAAATCCCATTTTCAATTAATTCAAGCAATAATATCAACATTTTCGAGTGCAGTTATCTTTATAAAGTCCTTTTAAACAAATTTATTTAATGTGTCCTTCAGTTTTATTAATAACATCCTCGAGCCGACGCCGAAAACCAGAGCATGCCTTTCGGACGTAGTCCTCCGACATTGACTGCCATGTGCGTGTTATGGTTGACTTCAGAGTTTTCACACTAGGGTGTGATGTTTTGCAGGCTCGCACTTCAACATAAGCCCAAATCGAATAATCCAACGGATTAAGATCTGGACTGCTAGGGGGGCCACAAATCCTTCGGCCAAAACTTCATGATATCGTTCAACCATAGTTGGGTTCGATTGGACGTGTGACACGGAGCTCCATCCTGCTGTAGGACGGAGCGTTTTGGTCCTAGGAGAAGTTGACCTTCACCCAGGGGTGCACTTGGTCTTGTAAAATACCGATATGTACTTCGGTATTGATCTTAACTCCAGCATCAATGAAAACAGGCGGCATTTTCAAACCGTTGGACGCCACCAAGCCAAACATCATGACACCAGCCGGATGTTTGGTTTGAATTTTAAATTTTACTTTTACCGGAACGTTTTCCATTTTCTGCGGTTTAATGAACCGGTCCGTGTGGCTGTTGGCCACAGCATTGATGCTGAAAAGCTTTTTGTCGGAGAACAGGATTATCATTTTTTCCTTCTTCAACAAGGAAATCAATCTCTTGGAACGAGTCACTCGTAGTTCCTTGACCCGGTCCGTAATCAAGTGGCGTTTTACTCTGGCTCTGAAAGATGCATGCAGGTCTTCTTTGATGATTCTCCTCATGGATTTCTCCGAAATATTGACTTTCTTTACTTCCTTTATTGAGAATTGGGAATAGTGTTTTTTGAAAAAGTGAAAGTTCCTTTACAAGTTTTCTTATGAAACGCACCGGGTTGCGAGAAATTTTTGCACGGACCGATTTGATCACGTTCGGCGTGCGTGCAAAGCGCGGACGTCCACTTCCCGGCTTCCGCTGCTTAGGACCATCCTGCAGGGACTTTTTTATGCGGTAAAGTGTTGCCAAATGGCACCCTACTACATTTGCATCTTTTTCGGCTTCTTCTGGGCGAGCAACAAACTGGTGATCACTTCTTTCGCGAACATTTTGGCGAATTTGAAATAAAACAAATATAATGTTTTGATGCAGCACTTGAAAGTAAACATGAACAAATACACTTTCGACCGAAATTAGTCACTAGCTAAACGAATTAACCCAATACTCAAGTTTGAACATTTTAGCATCATTTTCTGCCGCACCCTGTAGGAAACTTGTCGGACACTGAAAATGCTCTCTCGGAAGCCCAACTGCTGTAGGGCAAACAGTACTCCGAGCTTCTAAAAGCATAGTCAAATATTTGCCTTTTAATCCTTCAATTTCAAAATTTGCAATTCATTTTCCAGATTTGTAGGGAGTCCAGGCGTAATCGAGCGTTTAGTCGTTTGAACTAGTCATCCGCCTGCGTTATCAGTTTTGGAAAATATTCCAAAACTGTTACTCTTTGTCGTTCTTGCGGCAAGTTCTTGGACAAAAATGCGAAAATTTCAGCGTATTCAAACCGTCTTTCTTAAATCCGCTTTTCCAATGCTTCGAAAAGTTCGTTAGAAATATCGGTGTTTTAGGAAGAAAGCTGATTGGTTATGAAATGAAGAGCAATTCTCCATGAATACAAAATGGAAACGACAACACTGGAACGTGTGTCATTCATTCGCTGCAGTTACCATCGATTCGAAGCTCAGATTCAACGAACACTTTCACACTATGACTGGCAAGGCTTTTTCTGTGTTGAGATTCATTCATCGTAACGAGTCCGACTTCACCGATATCTACGCCTTGAAAGCACTGTATTGCGCGTTGGTTCGTAGCATTCTAGAGTACGCTGCCCCGGCTTGGTCTCCATGCCACGTAGTTCATGTTCTGACGATCAAACGGTTGCAGAAAAAGTATATACGTTTTCAACTAAGTCAAGTACCATGGAACGTCACCGGCAATCTTCCTCCCAATTCAGATGCAGACTCATGTAATTGAAGCCACTATCAGATAGACGAGTTACAATGCAGCGGATATTAGTCATCGATGTAGTTGTGAGATTTATAGACTGTTCTGAACTTCGCACTCTGATTCCTTGTACTCCTTAGATCTTGCTCCACTTGGTCTAACTATCTTACTCGTTGTGCCCCTCGTCGTCTTGTTTCAACCGGTTGTCTGGCATTCTCGCAACATATCCTGCCCAGCGTCCAGGTTTGACCTCCTTAAAAATTCTAGGTTCACCATCGAGTTGTGCTAGCTCATGGTCCATGCTCTGCCTCCAGACTCCGTCTTCTCTTAAAAAGCGGTCCCTGAGGTACTTAGGGGTATGATCGACGACAAGCTATCATAAAAGATCAAAATAGAGGACGTAGAATACTACAAACAAAGAGACACAAGAGGTACTCGGAAGACCATTTCAGCCAAATCTTTGGTAAAGTAGCAGTGGGTATGGAATTGCTCCACCAAAGGTCGATGAACTCAACGATTAACTGGAAGGGCTTGAAACATTCGGGAACCTTTGAACTAGTTTATAACGAAGAATATCAGAAGGATTTGCCGATCATTTGGGTGGTTGTGGTGATCTCTTAGCAGGATTTTTTTTTGGTTCGAATACAGAATTTTAAAATTGCGGTGCCACTTGTGGCACTACACCGTGTGAAATATATTCTCATACAAAATAAAACTCTATTTATTTCGAATTATTTCGCTAATCCAGATTTTATTGATAAATTTACCCATAATATTGCAACATAATACTGATCAACTACAGCATATGTTAAGAATAACACCGCCTCTAACCTTCTCGACCAGCTCCAGACGTTTTTCGAAACCATCACAGTGCCGCCTTTACATCTTGTTGGACTTCCATCGTCATTTCGTCCCAAATTCGTTTGATTACGGTTTTGAATTGGTTCATATTAGACGCTCTGTGCTTATTTACCTTTGCCAGCATGTATGACCATACGAAATAATCCAAGAGATTCAGATCTGGTGAACTGGTAGGCCAAAAAGTCGTTCAAATTTTCTCGGCACCAGCCCTGTACAAGATTTGTAGTATGCGATGGCGCTCCGTCCTGCTGAAACACATAGTGATCATCTCCAAACACCTCTTGTACATATGGCTTGACAACTTTCTCCAAAACTTCCTTTTTATAATATACGGCAATCACTTTAACGCCTTTTTCGATGAAAACCAGTGGTAATTGGCCTCGCTTGCAAATACCTCCCCAAACCACTGACGCAGCACTTTGGAACAGTGGAATATTTCTCTCGCTCTCTGGGACAGTTCTCGAAGAGAGAACCCACAATCTGTGGTTCTGGACATTGTGCGATAGTTGCAATACGAATAACTTTTCGTCGGAAACCATAAATTCTTCCCCACCATGCCACGACAAAAGCAGACTTGCTCTTTCTAGTCGTGTCTGCTTGGAAGGTTCCAAAACTCCGTGAACCTTACGTTTCTTGAAAGTTTGGAATCCGAGGTCATTTTGCAGTATATTGTGCATTGACGATCTCGAAACATGCAGATCTGCGGCCATTTAACGTACAGAGCGCTGTGATTTTCGTCTAATCCACTTCCTGACCATATATTGGACACGTTGTACACGGTCTAAATTTTTTCAAACACAGACTTATCACGAGCTCCATTTCCACGTCCATGATTACCACAAGTCTCAAAAGAATGAAAATCCAAGCCGTGTTGACTTTTAAAGAAAATTGTGGAAACATGTCTGTGATTGACTTACCTACACATGTTTTAAAAATACTGACAGGAATAACCACTCACCCTGTATATCCAATATGTATTTATGTCACATACTCGTTCGCTACTGAAACATTCAAGAAACTAGTTCGGTAATGATGATGATAATTCGATACTCGAAAACATAAGCACAATGGATCAATAATTTGGTTTAGCAAATGCTTTTAAATCAAAACCATACTCCTTGCCAAAATTCTTCTTTTTTTCTCTACTTGATAATAAGAATGGTGGTAGGGTTTAAGAGGATTCTGATTTTTCTAAATCTCTAGTAGTACCCAAAAATATATTTAGCAAGCCATACATAACGACTGGTACCATCAACGGCCAAATATATGAAGAAGAATGCCTCCAAAAGCGCCTGCTGCCTCTTCTCCGGTCCCACGAAGGTGACACCCTGTTTTTACCGGACCTGTCATCATTACATTACACGAGACCTGTGATGGAGTGGTATGAAGCCAACGATGTTGTTTTTGTACCGAAGGAGGAAATTCACCAAACTCTCCAGAACATCGCACATATAAAAAATTCTGAGCAATTACGAAGAGTAAGCTCCAGAAAATAGGGAAGCTCTTCAAAAACGCAAAGGATTTGATAAAAAAAAGGGATAAAAGTATGTAAGAAAGACAGCGCAACAGTTGCACAGGATTTGATAAGTAAAGTTAAGTCATGTCTTTAATTATGACAAAAAAAATGAACGTCATCTAGCCCGATCATGGGGCCAATTAAAGAAGTCGAGTCGGTCGTCACTTTTCTCGACAGGTCTATTTGGCTATTACAGATGTCGAGATCGACGAAGTTTTATCGAGTAGGTCAGCTCAATCGATCGTTCGGAAACTAATGACTGATCTGTTAAATTTTTCCGAGTAGGAGTTTGTTTTAATACGCGTTTTTCATCAGTTAGCGGCAATTGATTGAGCAAGTCGAGAAATATACTAAATCTTTTGTTTTGCACGTGAATAAATATACTTCAAATATAAATCAATATACTTCAAGCTAAAAAAGTCTCATCCTATATAAAAAAAAAACAAATTGCCATCAGTGTGAATGGTTCATCGCACTGTTACCATTAAAGTGGAAATCACCAGAGGCTTTTGTGGCGTGAAGCCTGCAAAACTAATGTTTAGTGGAAGAAAATTGACCAAGAGCTCAATTTATTAAGATCCCCTTGGTTTGGAATTTTATTTTCTCGCTTGAATACTATTACTTTTGTGATCCTAACATTGGCTCTCAAGCCCAACGGACCCAACGGCCGTACGGACACTCAGAACAACCGTAAAAGAGATAAGTTTTTGAAATTTGTCTTAGAACTCCGATTTTTTTTTCCAAAGTACTTCTAACCGCATCATGTCAATACATTTGCACTTGAGATTTGGAAATTTTCTCTCGAATAAACTGATTCATAGAGTTAGTCCTAGATATCCAGAAGTATAGAAAGAAACTACCCAAAATTTCAAGCACATCCGAGAAAATGTATGAGACTTCCCAGAGCTTCAGAAAGATACTTTCTAGAAGTTTAAGAAGAGCCTTCTTAGAATATAAAAACTCCGCAGGTCAGGCAAAAACTTCTCAGAAGTATAGAAAACAATTTTTAATAATAAGACCAAACATCCCCAAATTTCAAGATCATACTTCCCAGATGTTTAGGAGAGAACTTCCCCGAAAATCAGAAGCGAACTTCTCAGAACTTCAAGAAGGAGTTTAGGGAAGAAGACTTCTTAGAAGTTTAGAACTTTCCAGAGGTTCTCGAACTCTTCCCAGAAATTCAAGATTGCATCCCAAAAGTTCAAGAAAAAACTCTCTACCTATAATTTCTCAAAAACTCAGGAACAAATTTCCACATAGCTCCTAGAAGTTCAAAAGAAAACTTCTCAGAAGTTCAGGGATGGACTGCGCAGATACTCCTAAAGAAATTTCCCAAATGTTTAGTTGCAACTTCCCAAAAGTGTTGGAGAGCTTTTCCGAAATACAGAAGAGAACATTTCAGATCTTCTCGAAGTTCAGGAAAAAACCTTTCCAAAGAACAAAAAGAAACTTCTCAGAAGTATAGAGGGTACTTCTTAGTAGTTCGAAAGAAAATTTCCCAAAAGCTCATGACTTTTCAGAAACTTCCAACAAATTTGAGGGAACTTTCCTAGAAATTCTGGAAAGGACTTTCACAAAGTTTCGGTAAAATTTTCCTCGGAGATCAGGATGGAAATTATTAGCGGTTTAGAAGCTATAAGTTCAGGAAATAACTTTCCCGAAAAACAGGAAGAAACATACTAAAGGGGGCACTACCTATAATTTCAAAAAGGAATTTCTCAGGAAACAACTTCAGAAGAGGAGTTCCCAGAAGTTCCGAAGGAAAGTTCAGAATATTCCACAATTCCAGAATGAGGCTTTCTCGAAGTTCAAGCATTCCTAGAAGTTCAGATGGATGTTTCTCAAAATAACAGGAAGAAACTTTCCAAAACTATTGGGGGTACATCCAAGAAGTTCATGCAGGAATTTCAACAAACTTCCCCAAATTTCAGGAGAAAACTTCGTTGAACTTCAGAAGACGACTTCTCAGGAGTTGTGGAAGAAACTCCCAAGAAATTTAGAGAGAAATTTCAAGAAATTCTGAAGAATACATTCCCAATGTTTTGGATTGATCTTCCTCGCTGTTCAGGATGGGACTTATCAGAAGAACTTACCAAATGTTTCTGGAAGATAAGATTGGGCTGTTAGATGTGAATTTTCAAGAAAATCAGGGATGTCTGCCAAGAAATTCATCTGCCTAACGGTCAGGAGGAAACATTCCAAAATTTTAGCAAATAGCTCTGCAGAAGATCAGGTTAGTAGTTCCCTGCAATTCAAGAGATAATCACTGACGAACCAAAGAAGCACTGGGGGTTATTCCGAGAGTCGAAGTGACGTTTGTCACTTGGAGAAGTGGCAAAAGTCACCTGCCGTGACGTAACTCTCTATTTGATTTATCCTCAAGAGTCACGTCATTGCAGGTGACATTGTTCATTTCATCAAGTGACAAACGTAACTTCGACTCTCGGAATAACCCTACATCTATACAAAAATCATTCATTCGACCATAATGATATTGATTGCCCATGACACCCCAACCAGAAGGAAACAACAAAATTATTTAAAGTTTTGTTATTCAGTAACGTTGTTTTTATAACAAAGGTTGTTGGCGTTTAGATCGCGGGTGTAGTTAAAATCGCAGATGGTTCGCAGATAGTTCCTTTCCGGCATTATTTCTTAATTTGTTGTACTTATGTTGTACAATTATCCCGATTAAAAAGTCTTTAACAAATTTATATCATAATCAGTTAGTCGTAATCAGGTTTGTTATAATTTTGTTATTTGTATGTTATACCATTCTGGTCGGGACCATATTTAAATATGGTAAACAATATCTTCCCAACCGTTCGCATCGTACTATAAGCTAGGACACCAACTCATGTAGAAATTACAATTCCTTGGTTTCCACTTTACCTCGTTTGAGAGATTTGATTTGTTAGAAAACATCCCTGAAATTTAGCAGAAAAGTTTCAAAAAATTCCAAGAAGTTTATAAATACTTTTCAATAGTTTAAAGAAGTTTTTCAAGTATTCTTCGAAAGTTCAGAGAATCTTCTTAAAAGTAAATGATAAAATCCCCGATTTTGATAAACTTCCCACTTAGGGTATTAGAAGCTTTGGAAAAACTTTGAATGCTTCACCAGAAAGCCAGAGAACTTCGAGATAAAATCTTTGAAGCAAAATGTGAATTTTGCATGTTTAATGATATACTGTTATCAATAGTTTCGTCACGCATACATTAGTTGGTGATAACTAGATAATAACTTCTCTTCTTAAGTATTTTTGAAAAAGATCGACACTTGTCCACAAATTAATAATAACGTCCTCGAAAAATCCTTTAAATCGCAACATTGGAAGAGCGGCCCAATTTTCTGAATAATAAAAACATTTACTTAAATCACAAAACAAGAATGAAAAACGTACACTGAGCCAAAAAATCGAGTAGAATTCATTCGAATATCATATGGAAATTTGTCACAAGATGTTATTGTAAACTTTATATGATCGTCCTATGACCTTCTTTCCATTAAAGAAATGGAAAGAGGGCCATAGGACGATCGCATGAAAATTTTCGTCACCGAAAAAATAATTGCACCGGGATTCGAACCACAAACCTCGGGATCCAGAGGCGAGTTACAATGACACATACAATTTCGTATGAAATGAGTCTTGGACGCTCGCTTTGTGGTTCATAGTTTCGATCGTATGACAATCGTACGGATAATTTCCTGAGTCTAGATACTTATGCTAGACAGATAAATTGATGAAAGTCCTGAATTATTTCAGGATTATGATTGATGTCCTGTAATATTTCAGTGTCATTTTGAAATGTTTCCGCTTTATAGTTAACAGTCGAGTTTGGTTGCCGACTCGCAGTTTTGTTTGACTCAACAGTGACAAGTGTCGATTCGAGCTGCTCGACTCGACTTCTATAATAGACCCCTATTTTCCGAATCTATTCTCGTGCCGGCTGCGTTTGTATTAAATTAGATTAGATTAGATTAGAACAATTTCCCTTTTCATTTTACAGAAAATCAAGAACAACCTTTTTCCGGATGGAAATAGGAAATTTGTTAAATGGCATGCGGATAAGACAAAAAGTCCGCAAACTAGATAGTTGACCCATCAAACAAACAGCTGTTTATCATTCCGCTTCCTTCCTGACGATATGGATAAAATTTCCCACCGATGCCATCGTTCAAACGAAACCACGTGCGGCCGAAACCTAATGAAGCTTCACCTTGGTCTTCTTGGCAGCGCCTCCGAGGGCCGTGTTTTCGATTTTAAGTATAATTGGCACGCGCCTTCCCTCATGTTCCCGGTTGAAAACATCGGACCCAGAAGGACCTTCTGCGTGTGTCCTCCACCACCACGTCAGAAAAACCGCTAATATCAATGCTTTTCTCGGGTCTTCTCCGACTGTGGTCTTTATCGATGCCGGTTTGCTGCTTTCGCATAGCAATCGATTGTGAGGATGGAGGACTCGATCGCAAATATATTTTCGCACCATTCCGAGTCGAAGGCGGATGAAGGAAGATCATAAATTATTGCAGGTTTTGGTGCTGTTGGTTTCGACTGGAGCTGCCATATACCATCGAATTATATCGTAGAAACGAACGACGGATGGAAGCTGTAAATTATATTTGTGCGCAGTGGAGTGGCGTACGCGTCCGCTTTTTGGATTAAATAAATGTGCTGTGCTTCATTTCAGCACGGCGGACGTAGACATTGTGGCACAACCCACTACTAATCAAGTGAGAGACCCAAGGAGCAAAACTAATTAATCTACCTTGGAAATCTCATTTCCACACAATTTCAAAACATGCGACGGCCAACTAGGTCGAATGAATTTGTTTTGGTTCTACCGCGCGAGCCAGGGCCGACCGCTTCGAGCGGAGCAGAAGTGGAACACATTCATGCAAATTTCGCTTCTATTTCTCACTTTTCGTGTGTACGTGTGTATTTGCGGCACGCTGGGGTCCGATGGCGGCCATCCATCAAACCAGAGGCTCCTTCTGAAGCTAGAAGATTGTGGCGCACAGCTTAGGACCTATTACAAAATCAAAAGCCACATTCGTTCCACCAGAGACAGCCGCGAATCTGTCGGACGGCCGGGGAGTATTTACCGACCATAACTTTGGCTAATGTTTGCATGTAAAATTCAAATAAGTTTTTTTTTCTTCTTTTTGTTTTCAAGCTACATGGTCTGGTTGCTTTATATGTGCAGCGATGAATTCGGTGGAGCAACACTTTGTAATAAAGATGTGAGAAATGTGTTATGATGCAATACATCATTTCCGTTATCATGTAGTTATGTTTCTATTTACACTTAGTAGCGAATGAGGTATTCTCTGTGATTCATCTTGTGCTAACCGGGTCATTTTTCTCTCTCTTCTTCGCAGGTAAAAAGTGGCGCTCGCTAACGCCACAGGATCGCCGTCCGTACGTTGAGGAAGCCGAGCGACTACGGGTGATTCACATGACCGAGCATCCCAACTACAAGTATAGACCGCGCCGTCGGAAGCACACTAAAGCTCGCAGTGGAGCTTCCGTCTCGAACGGTGCAGTCGGCAGTCAATCCGTGGTAAACAATACCCAAGCTAACAACGTGAGTAATTCCTCCCCAAGTGAGCTAAACTTTGACGGCGATTCGTCACAGCGAATGAGCCCATACAGTTACAACCCTCACTATTATTCGGGAGCAAACAACGTCCTAAATACACCGGATTCCAGTCCTACTCAAAGTCCTGAACCTGTGCCGCCGACGGTTGTACCTGTCTCACTTGGTGGTAATAGTAGGAAACTATCTGGTAATTCCGTGGATGTTAGTCAGAAAATCGACGAAGTCTCATCTGCGCTACCCACTCCGGAAATGAGTCCTCTTGAGCTAGAGAAGGAAAGCTATAATGGACTCCATGCCAGCTACGATGATATGAAGAGTAAGCAAAAGCTATCTTACGATGGCTACAACAATGTTAAAGCGGAACAGAAACTGCCTGCCACTTTTCCGAACAGCTACGATCATGACAGCGAGATAAAACGGGAATACAGTTCCACTCCGTCGTACATGCATTCAGGACCCACGGAAAAACGATACCATTATGAAGCTTCTCTACCGAATGGTGTACACGATAGACGGAACTACCTTGTTCCTAACTCCGGGTCGACAACCACTACCGCTATGGTGAACGGAATGTACGTTATGTGTACAAACCGAAGTATCCTGGATCAGGGTCATATCGTAACGGGGACGTACTTTCCACCATTAGCCACTTCCGAGGATCATCAAACTTTGGGAACGACCCTGACCACCAGCCATGTGTCACATCTCAGTACAAACAGTAATAGCAGTAGCAGTAATCACAACCACAGCAATAGCAACAACAGTAGTAGCAGCAATATTCAAATTTCCAGTGGCAATAGTCTGAACAAATCAAGCAATGGCCTGGTGAGCAGTGTTCATATCGGAGGAAGCTCCAATCAACACGCGCAGCAAGCCACTCATCAAGGCTCCGGTCTTACGGCAGAACAGATCAACAGCTACTATGGGGTTAATGCAATCTCTTCTGGACTGCCGGCCTACTCGTATGCATACAAAGATTATGGCATAACCTACGAATCGGCTTCAATGGGTCAGGACGAAATGGACTCCCGAGAGCTCGACAAGTACCTGAAGTTTCCAGATAGTAACCACAACTTCAACAGCTACGAATCATATCATCATGGTGGTGCCATCTATGGACATCCCCAAGCGACATCGGACTACTACAACTATCACCAGCAGAATGCTAGCCTCTTAGCTCAGCAACAGCAACAACAGCAACAACAGCAACAACAACAGCAGCAACAGCAACAGCAGCAGCAGCAACAGCAACAACAACAACAACAACAACAGCTTTCGTTGGGCTCGTCGTCTCCGGCGGGAAGTAATCCAGGGAGCAACTCAAGCACCGGTGGTTCGAGCTCCGGCGGACATCTACCGACGACACCGGTGGCCTTGTATGCGCTTCCGTTACAACATTCTCAGCTGGCAGCGGCCCAACAGCAGCAGCAGCATCATTCGCAACAGGTTCATCTGGCTCATGGGCCAAATGCGCACGGTATGGCCGATATCTATGTGACGAGTGAACAGTTGAAAGACGATGAGTTTAGTAATATTTTGGCCGGAGTCAGGAAAACGTGCTACAGCAATTAGAGGGTGGGTTGGGAAAAAGGTGAATGGTTGGTTGGACAATGTTATTAAGGGGGATTATGAAATGAAACGAAATCTTTGGAATTGAATACATAGTCCAGTCCAGATAGCATAACAAAGTGATATCTTGCGGTTAAATTGACTGCCATAAAAATCTCTCAATTGATATTTCCACTCATATTTCGTATTTCGCTACACTGAAAGTTAATTTTCGTTTAAATTACGTAATCCAAGGTAGAATTCACAAATCTATTTGTTGTTTTCTGCAACGAAACAGATTTGTACTTTTTCAGAAACTACCTTTGCATTTAATGCCACACGCGCAACTGTCAAAGGCACTAAGCATTTTTTGACACGGAGAGAACATTCGTTTATTGTACGAAAACAATACAAAGAGCTACGAGTAATTTGTTACCAATAAAAAAACGTCTCTCTGGTGGTTGCATGAACGACTAATAGATCTACTTTATCGGCTCAAAATATAATTGAAAAAAAGCGCAACCACGAAGAGTTTTTCAGCGTATTATTTTCCAATGTTTCTGATTTGGGGTTCGATCCCATATTTTTTGGAAGAGCTGTTATGGTCACATAAGGTGTATACATTAATTATAGTGTTGTCAAAATTTCAGCCAAATATATTGATAATTGACAAAGTTACAGAAGGTTGAACAACGCGTATTTTGGAAGCAAAATTTTGCTCGGCTTTTTTTTTTGCTACTGAGTGTAGCTCTCGACAGCCCTTTCATTACTATTTTGAGATAAATCAATGATTCCCGCCATCCCAGCAGCAATAATAAAGTTTATGAGTATGATCGAATAGATGAAGCGATTGGATGGTCTTCGAAATTCATTTTGTGCATTGTACAAAAGAGGTGTAATTATAGCATTTTGTTAAATGACAAGCAACATGAATGTTTCTTACAATTTACGACATGAATGTTTCTTACAATTTAATTTTAATTTTATGTACAAAATCCATGTTTACGAAACGAGTGAAAGCAAAATAAATTTTCAGTGTATGGAACAGTAGCGCACTTCCTCTAACAAGTTTAGTAAGAATTTGAAAATAAAGGCAATTTTCAATAGCTCCAAAGGGTGTGTTTCAGTGTTATGAAATTTTTGGAGTGTGGAATAACAAATCTTTGCGAAGTTGTTCCATGTTCATTCTATTTCACTGGTACTACACACACTACGGTGATTAAAAGTGTAATTAAGCATCCAATACGTTAAAATCATTAGCAAATCGTTTAATATTAACAGTTAAACTATTAACGAAAGAGAACGTCAACGTAGAGAATCTCTCAATGGTACTTAGGACCTAATGCATTGTTCATATGAAATATGGAACGAGCTCAACCGAATCGTCAATCAAATCCGTTGAAATAATCCACTAAGAATGCAGCAATTTGTCATTTTGTCTGAAAGCGATTCATTTGCCAGTCACTCGTTTCCGATGCTGATTCAAAAAATATCACGTTGACTATTTTCATAATTTTTTTCGCAATGTTTTGCTCTAAATTTTAAATCTTAAGCCTAGTATGCCGCTGACAAGTAAAGGCCTGAAGTAATTTTTGACATTTTTAACGAAGTAATTTTGACAACAGTTCCAGTACGGGTGAAATGTCAGTTTTCCTTGCGGAATAATGGAACGGAATATTATTCCGTAAGAAAAAGTGACAGCCCCATTTAACTTACATGGTCAGTTACGAAGTTTGCCCTTCTTTTCAGCTACATACAAGATAAGTAATTCCGACAGTAAAATCATTTCTTAGCCATTACTTGTCCTTTACTACTGCACATTACTATTGAGCTGCATACTAGCCTTTAAAGGCTAGTATGCAGCTCAAGTAATGGTCAAGAAATAATTTTACTGTCGGAATTACTTACCTTGTATGCAGCTGAGAAGAAGAGCAAATTTCGTAACGTGAGTAACGCCTGTCCATGTAATCTAAATGGGGTTGTCACTTTTCCTCGCGGAATAATATTCCGTTCAATTATTCCGCAAGGTAAACTGACATTTCACCCATACTGGAGCATTTGCCAAAATCACTTCGGTAAAAATGGCAAAAATTACTTCAGATCTGTTCTTGTCAGCTGCATACTAGGCTTAACGGGTTAATATCCAACATAGCTCCTTGAATTGAGAGGCGCTGCACCACAGAACAAAACGTTAGCTTACGCAACGACACACTAGTTTACAAAATATTTCCGTTTTATCACGATGTATATCAATTTCCCATTCACGTCTAATAAAAAAAAAATTTGGCGATTTAACAAAACACTCAGAAGTACTGATGAAGTAAACGGCAGTAACAGTAAAATTAAAAACACTTCCACCGGTAGCCAGTGCCTACTTCGGTTCCGCTTATTACCAAACGTAAGCAATGGCGAAACTGGCCATAAAATGCCGAAATTTGACACGAGCCGCTTGGATTTAGACGAAATTTCTCAAACATAATCGGTATAACCGAATACGTATTTTGACCAGGGGTCTGGCAACCCTGTCCTAATAACTAGCGTTTGACAGTATGCAACATATCACGGGCCTTATTTAAGTAAGGCCCGTCTGACGTTTGTTACCGCGAGTTCGAACACCAGTATTGTTTACAAACAACGAATCTACTGATGTATGGATGTTAGAGTTGGCTATAGGAAAATGGGTGCCCGTCAGTTACCTGATTTTGACATAAGGATATACTGTTTGGTCCCAAGAGTAAATTTTAAGAAGGGATTATGTGTTTTTGATTTTTGATACAACAGTTTATGGAAAACAGAAACACGGAAATCGTTCGTTTTAAAAAAGAAGTGCCTGAAAAGAGATAGTAGAGAATCATTTTCATGAAAAAAATATACACTGAAAAAAAAATTACATGAAAGAGTCTTAATTAAAATTCCCAAAGCATGCTTATTTTTAAATTGCGATGGTAAAATTATGGACAAAAAAAACGTGTTTATGATAACATGGACGAAAAATTATTACAAAAGTTTTCGTAATAGCAACTTTTGGAAGATTTTCATTAAATCAATTTATAACTTTCAAAAGTATTTTTCAATACCGAATATGGTGTTTCATAAAATTACTAATCGCAATGTTTGTTTAAATGATTTCCCTTAATCTCCCTGTTATGACTTTTAGTTATATGCACACAATAATAAGAAAAAGGAATTTCCATACGAAACAAATAACTGACCAAAATCTAGTATTTCTGACGACGAAGTTGAAACTGTTTTGCTACTCTCAAAGAATTTATTACATGTTAACTCCCTAGTGGTTTGTTTTTCACATTGACATTGGCTTTTCCATTGTTTATAATATAAGTAGTATTGTCGTACTAATTTTCTATGCTAAAATATTAAATTTTTGACTTGTTCATTTTTTTTATATACATCATGAAAGCAATTGATGCTAAAGAAATTGAAACTAAAAAATACAATTTAGCCGCTATTTTATTATCAAAAATAGGTACAAAGCAATGATACTTCTGGGTTCCTGGAACTAATTTTGCTTGTTGGTATGTGCTAAGTAGTTCTTCTAACATTTGCTCGTAGTCTTCTTGTGACAAAAAACAAAACGATACTGTGGTTAGGTAATCTTCGTTCCGCTTACTAGCCCATTCAAACAAAGCCCATGCTGTCTTGCGAAATTGCAATAAAGTACCATTCTACGTCAATGTTGTATTTTGATTTAAATTGACATTAACTTTTTTTTATATTGGGATGCGGCTCAACCATTCTTTTTATTTGCGTTCACTTTTTTAAAAATGTTAATAGTTTGGATATAAACACTTGTACTGCTATTGTATCCTGACTCATAACTTCAGACACATAAAAAAAACTCAATTTTTTTTAATTCTCTTTTATCTTTGAAATATACAACAAAAGGGTGAATTGTGGTTTGATCATTGTTCCAATGATGGCTTTAAACTTCATCGTGAAGAACAAAAGAATAATTTTCGTAAAAATCACATATTATGACAACTTCGTTTTCTTTCAATGCTGATTTTATATCTTAAAGAAATGAAGACTTCTGTTATATAATCAAATCATGAGTTACCAAATTTTGGAATTTTTCGCTAAAGTATAACACAAATTCATTCACATGTTTCGCTTTAGTTTTTTATATAGCACCTATCAGTAGAAATCCATTGCCCATAGCATATTTCAATCAAGTTGTGTTTTTCTAGTTCTTTCAGCATCCATTGTTCAACATTTTTTATTTTTGGAGGAAATACAATTCTTCTCAGTCTTTATAGTCTTATCACGGAAGAATTTTTCTTTCAGTTGATTAATTATTTCATCATACTCCTTAGATTTTTGTTCCTGAGTCTATAGCCTCGTCTAGTCTTCTTCTTTGGTAAAGTTTAATATGTTTCTTGTATAGCTCTCATTATGCCATAACATTTTTCTTCTGGGCAACTAATCTGATCAAGTTTCTTCAAGATATTGGAGACACGCTGATACCGGAAAT
The DNA here is from genome assembly GCA_034211315.2 of Aedes japonicus. Classification (NCBI taxonomy): domain Eukaryota; kingdom Metazoa; phylum Arthropoda; class Insecta; order Diptera; family Culicidae; genus Aedes; species Aedes japonicus. The sequence continues at coordinate 4,225 of JASCZW010006953.1, read as the reverse complement.
TTCCATGTTGATGAGATTTATGTAATACGTTCCTGAGTAGTCCGGTACTTCACCTCCTTGGGATGACGCTGATACTATCGAAATTGCTGATGGTAGTTCTTCTAAAACAACCCATGGTGTATTGGCTGACTCTCATTCAATGTAGCAGGTTTAAGACTGGTCCTTTGCCAATCAGTTCGGTAGTGTATTTATCGCAAATCTTCAATGAAGTATTTAGAGGTACTTTACACTGCATGTCAACAAACTTTTGAATCAATACTTTGGTTAAAGAACGTTTTCAGGATGAACATTTTCGATTGCTGTTGGGAAGGAACACCTCAGTTTAACCACTTTCGAATTCTATGTTCGTTTTCGTTTCCTGTTTCAGAAACTGAGGCTCAAAAACTGAGTATTGATTGTCGAAGTGAAGTAGTTTATATAGAGACATACATCAGTTACAATGATATAATTGTACATACCTACAGATTCTATATAGCAGGTTCATTACTGTTATGAATTTGTAGCTTGTCTTTTCCAGTAGCATAAACATTGCTTGGTACACAAGTGACGTGGTAAAAATACCACAATGTGTTATACCATGACGTCAAACTACATCGGGGTACCTTTTCTAAGTAAAACCAATTGGGAAACATTACGAAATGACTATTAAAATACCCAATAGAGATAGTAAAGTGTTAGTAGTAAAAATGCAACCATGTTCATGTACTGTTCATTAAAACCCGCAGAATTATAAAATTTCGTACGGAATTGAAGTGGTACCCGCCAATAACATCGATAATGTTGAAGGATCTCCTATTACTTTCACACTATTTGTCCAATCGTGTTAAAGTCAAAGAAAAAGTTGTTGGAATATCCTTTTTTGTTAAAACAAACATAGTTTTGGGGATGGACCATCTCGAATAACATTTGAAAAGGGCGTGTTTTCTATGTTTTAGCCACTAGTAAGATTAAATTATCTATCTCTATCTATCTATATCGATATTATTAAATATCTCGATACTGGGTACCACTAGGGAGATCATTTACAGAAACATTTCAATTAAAAAAAAGAAAACTAATATTTTGGCATTGATAAGTACTTTGATAAACAAAAATTAATTTTATAAAAACTTTCCAAAACTTGCTATAAGGAAAACATTTTAAACAATTTTTTGTCCATGTTTTTCATACCTTGTTTTCGGAAGTATAATTTTAAGTTTTAATTATGATTTTTTCATGTATAACCAATTTTTTTTCTTACATTTTATTTCATGAAAATTTTGATTCATATGATTTCAAACGAAAATGTTAAACAGTTAAACAGAATTTCAGATTAAATCATTCTAAAATTTGTTCGAAAATAAAACCATAAGCGTTGGTAGAATCAACCAACAAATCGGTTTGTTTTCGTAGCTGTCATAATCCTAATAAACATGTACTATTCAGGAACGATATTATAGATGGTGGTGTGATTAGGCACTTCTTATGGTTGTTGTTTATGCGGGACATAATCTTAAATTCAAACGGATATCAGTTGAACTTATGTGCTTGATTCCCGAATCAGTTACTCAATATTTTAGTTTGTTTTAACCAGCGTAGGTAGTCAAATCAAACTAATATGATGTTTGTGCCCAATTCAACGTGAGTTTCCTGTTAAATAAAACAAGAATATGTTTGTGTTTACCAATCTTTTTTCTCAGTGTATACCCTTTGCAAAGCGATTTTTTTCTTTGCTTCGATGGCTTTCCATTGTGCTAAACGTTTCAGAGCATCACATATTCAGAAGTATAGTGCGCCACTTAAAAGTACTGTAGGTTGCCATTTTATTCACATCTTGCTACATAGGCGTAGCCAGGATTTCAAATAGGGTGGGGCAAGATATTTTTTTAGAGAGAGAGAGAGAGAAAGAGAGAGAGAGAGAGATGGAGAGAGAGAGAGAGAGAGAGATAGAATTACACCTTCTGAAACCAGCGGTTGCACACACTGAACACACAATATTATACAACACAACGCTCGGATGACCAGTACTAAGAGTAGGAACATTTTCAAGTTCCCCAGGCTAGAGATGGAATCGAGCTCTCACTTTGTGACAATCCGCCTGAACGACGGGTGGATTATCATCTCTACGCTTACTCAAAGTACTACAATACCCGGCAAATTTTGGCAGTAATGCTTGTTCTGGATTAAAAAAAAAACAAAAATGATTTAAAAAACCTTAGGTTTTCTACTTGTTTCAAAATCGAACCGCGTTAAATAGCAACCATGGTGCTGGATTTGTGTATAGGATAACCACCAAGTTTGTTCACGGTTTGTACTGAAAATGTACGTTTTCTTCACGACCCTCTCACCCACACTGAAAATTATATTTTGATTTTATTACGAAATCGAAAGTAAGACTAACAAATCTATTCGTTGTATTCGTTGTGAATAGATTTGTACTTTTCAAGAAGCTGCCTTCGTACTCAATGCCACACGCGTAACTGTCTAAACACGAATCATTTATTGGCACAGAAAGAACATTCGTGCATTTTAGGAAAACATTTTAAACTACTACGAATATTTTGTTATCAATAAAAAAGAAACTCTGATGTTTGCATAATTGACTAACAGATCTTCTATATCGACTCAGTATGTACCAGAAAAAATAAAAAAAATAAAATCAATGATTCCAGCACACCCGAGGAGCAATACCAACATGTATGAGTATGATTGAATAAAAGCAGCAATTGGTTGATCTTCATGAAATTCATTTCGTGCACTCTACAAGAGGTGTAATGATAGCATTTCACCAAATGACAAGCATTAAGAATACTACAATTTACGAGACATTTGTTCTATGTACAAACTCCATGTTCACGAAAAGAGTGAAAGCTAATTTACGAAAATAAATTTTCAGTGTATATATTGACAAAGCGACACCGCAAAACACCGTTTTTCTCCCATAGAAACAGAAAAAAAATCTTTGAGGTAGCTCATCGAATCTTCCGGTCCACCTCTAAACATCTTATTATAAGGTACTAGGTGGGTCTTCACAGATTGCCAGTCAATATGCAAAATTTAGATGACTTCTATATTGAGTTTTCTCAAATAATATTAATCCATCCAATGTATCACACAACAAACCGTTTGATTGAGCAGAGTGGAGATAATAATATCATTGAGTATTGGATCAAGTCTTTCCCGGTTGATGCTTAACCAATGAGCCTGGACATCATTCTTAAGAAGCTTCTATAGCATTGGTACAGTTGTAAAAATTGAAAGTTTACAAAAAAGCATCGGCAAAAAAAAATCATTTCGAGCATCGGCCGTGAAAAGTTTTGTCGATGCTTTATTACCCACTATTTTGTTATATGGCGCGTTTCGTATCGCTTCGATTATCTATAATTCAGTGATGTGAGTAGTCGAGTGAGCACAGAAAAATAAACAACAAAAATGCTTCCAGGTGAGATGTGGGGATCACAATTAATTGTGATCCATAATATTGATTTGTCATGCTCGCTGTACCACCATATCCTGGAACAAGTAAACCACTATCCCATTTGTGATTGGCTCCAATACTCTATAAATTGGCTCCAATAGGCTATAAATAGGTCTAAATCAGAAATAGGCTTTAATACTAAAAAAAATAGAGATGGGTTATATCTAGGATATAACCGCAAGTTTAACGTATGATCGCGTTGGTGTTTCCCTTCTTATGAAATTTCCTTCCTTATTTGACCTGTATTCGGACGAGGCAGGTGCTGGTAATTGCATCAAGTTTGAGATCACCAGTTTTTTTTCACATTGATAACGGTTGCTAGTCCTAAGCATCATCTGGTGGTTCTTTGTGTAATGACAGCTCATCTGGCAACAACGGAGTAGCAGCCTCGGGTGGTCAATCATGTTTATTATCTTAAGCATGTTCATAGGACGGATAAAATCTTCCGATAGGATAAAACAACTGCTGTCTTGTCTCTGAAACTGCTATATGAGTCGTTTCGTCTCGCCCGTAGAATATCATATGTTAGAAAAAATTTAGTCTTTGCTTTTTAAAAAAATTATCATGTATATCCACTTTTTGCACTTTTTTACTACATCTTGTCTCAAAATCCAGGCAACTTCGCGCATTTTTATTGAGGCAAACGGGCAATCTATCAAACATTAATACTAAATAATAAAAATTGAAGCAAACACTCAAATTATAAAAATTGATTCAAAAAGTTAGGGGGCAACGGCCCCCTCTGCCCCCTCTGGCTACGCCTATGTC
>JASCZW010006952.1:0-110484 GCA_034211315.2 Aedes japonicus | reverse complement strand
GGCTAACAATAAACTTATGGACAGTACGAGCAGGAAGATGATACAGTATATTTGCGTGCCTTTCGTCGAAACCTCCACCAGCAAGAGGCGCATCATTTTCTCCGACAACAGCACAGCCAGTCACAGAACCACTAGCACCACGGTTTGCGATAGAGACAGGAATTGCAGGTTGATTTCCAGAATCAGCACCATTATACATACATAGATGCACTTGCACTTTTGCGGAACCCAGCTTGTGACAATATGAGTTCAAAAACGAATCAACAAAGTAAACGTCAAAACCACGCGAAAACGTAATGGGCAAGGCTTGTTCTCACTAATACATCGTATGTTCTTTCACCACAGAAAATAATATGAGCACATGAGAAGCTTGAAAACTATATAAGCAGTCACGTAAATTGCGTAGCGTTTTAATTAGGGGAGTGGGATTGTACGATGCTTTTTCATCTGTTCTAATTTGAAAAAGTCTGGCATTATGGAGGGTTTCTCTTTTTGTCTTTTTGTCGATAAAAAGTCTGAAAGTGTCATATAAATCTGGCGTAATGGCAACCCTGGTCAGTGCCCTTTAAATCAGAAAACTAACTAAGGAAGGAGGAGTGAGCGTTGGAGCAGTTCAAACCGCATTGCGGAAGTATTAACAACAGTGCTCTTTCGTAGATTTCCCGATCTGGGTAGAACACCCGGTTCCGCTGACCCTACAATCGATTAAGAAGGTAAAGGACTATTTGAAGCGTCATCCATTAGTCCGAGATGTGGCGTAAAAGCAAAGTATTTCGGCGACTAATATTATGCGTGCCAAGGAGAGAATGGGCCGGCATACTTGTCGGAAGCAGAAGCAGCCAAAAGGAAGCACCAAACAGGCTGTATCTGTGAAACCCTTCGATTTAACTTCCTAAGGATGCTTCCGAAGAGCTTGCTTCATGATGGCTCAGTACTTTTCAATTGGTCGCAGTTCCGATGCGTTCGGGGGGCTCAGATACTTCGGCACGAAATTGACCTCCTTAGCTTTGTACTCTCCAAAACCTCTTTCGAGTAATGGCACGGGGCTAAATCCGGCCATACAATCGTAGGACCATCGTGTGACCTCAGAAGAGGAAGTAGACGCATTTGGAGGCATTCCTTTTGGCATACCTGCCCATTGACCGTTCCAGTTGTCACGAATGGGGTGCTCCACTTTCCACTCGACCAACTGCTTGCCAAATCATATATTTTCTGGCAAACTTTGACATCGTCGACTTTCTAACGTCCGCAGGGATATCGAATTTATGATGAGCAGTGAAAAACTGGAGCCCCGGAAGCTGCCGGAGGTCTGCTTTTACATACGGCTCATCATCCATAACGAGGCAATGTGGTTTAGTCAACATCTGGGTGTAGAGCTTCCGTGCACGTGTTTTACCTACCGTATTCTGCTGTTCATTTGTACGTGTGTAGTCCTTCAAGTTGTTTCGCATCTTGCACAAAAGTTTAGATTTGATTCAGTTTCTTCGCCACATCTCGAGCTGAACTATTGGGATTCCTCTTGAAAGCTTGAACTTCCCGCTTGTGATCTTTAACACTACACGGAGATCCATTTTGCCACTTTTTTCTTTCCGATCGATGGTCCGATTTACGACACGAGACACCGTAGGATGTACCATTCCCAGCTTCCTGCTGATGGCACGATGAGAAAGATTCGGATTTTCAAGGTACGTGCGCCGGTGCTGTTCTTCCGACTTCATCTTTGCAACGATTGCACATGTGCTAGTGAAACTTACACAGCGTAATCAAATACACATTGAACTAATTCCACCCAAAATTTCAATAGAAAATACTCTGTAGGGTTCAGGGGTCGCCTCAAGCGTGAGAATCGGTGGCACTCGAACACGATATCTTTCGCAATAGATATTAACAAAAGCGGAGTTGCGAACACGGCCCAAGAACGCGTGGTGATCGTACGAAGGTTTTATTCCAAACTGATCTATATTATTCTTAAATGATCTTGACCCTGCTAACCAAATAACAGTGTGCGACGGATTGCCAAAAGGCCTTTCCGATTGTTCGTTCTCCTGACGTGATGATTTTTTTTTTTTACTTATTTATTTTCCGTCGGCCTATTTCCTCACATGGTGACAATCACCGACGCCAGGGAGACGACTCCACCACCTGGACCCTACCTAACGACTCATGACTATGAACCGGGACCAACGGCCTTACTTCCCTTCCGAAGGAAGACGTGACCAAGATTTCTTCGCCTCAAAAAAATCACCGACGTCGACTGGGATTGAACCCCACTGGGGTGCCAGTAGCAGTCACGCTTACCACAACACCTCCGACGCCGGCTTGACGTGATGATGTGATTGTGTATGGAGAACAAAAGTATAGTGTGTGGTAGTCTATTGGGATGCTATTGATCTTACAACTAGAACATCCTTATACCCTAGAGGGTTGCTTCAACATATACCGGCCCCCGTTGAAAGGGTTGCCTTTCAACTGATGAACAGAACGTTTCCGCTGCTTTGAGTGACTAGTATCGATGAGCTTCACCACAGGTCGACCTTGATATCAATGATCTTCGCGTTTACTGCTTTACTCCCTGCTGGTCATCTGTTTTTCTTCAACTTGCAGACGGTTGTACGTTGGTAGCTTGGTGATCATCACCGTTGGTGGAAAGATTGGAGTAGCCATCGATGAGCCAGGACAGCGTTGGAGGCCCGAAGGCCTCCCGTTGCGCAACACCGTAACATTGCGATGGAAGACTCAGTCCTCTGAATTTAGGTTGCCTGCACGGTGATGTTGGTTGTGGGCTGGCGTATCGGCAAGACGCATACCTTCGAAATAGCCCGTGTGTACTCTCCGTCAACGGTTCGCTCAACGACGACACGAATGTTGTTGTCCTTGCCACGGCAGACATAGGTGATGCGGCCATACCTCCACTTCAGAGGTAGGAGGTTGTCCTCCTTGAGCAGTACCAAAGTGCCGACTTCTACGTTGTCCCGCTGTTGAGTCCATTTCTTGCGTGGATGAAGGCCAGAGAGGTAATCCACGGTCCAACGCTTCAAGATGCGTCGAGCCAGCTCTTGGTTTTGCTGCCAACGGTCGAGTCGATTCCTTGGGACTTCAAATAGATCGGGCCCGGGTGACGAAGTTAGCGGACGATGGATCAGGAAGTGACCCGGGATTAGGACTTCCAGGTCGTTGGGCTCAGCAGAAAGTGAAGTCAACTGCCTTGCGTTTTCGGCAAGCTTCGATTCGAGACAGCAGTGTAACGAATTCATTCACCGGGATTCCGATAGTAGACCGAGGGTGCTTCTTTAAGGATTTAACCGCCGCTTCCCACAGACCGCCAAAGTTGGGACTGTGAGGCGGGATAAACATGAACACGATGCCGTCATCTGCACAGCGGTTGATTACTGCAGATTGGTGTTGCTGGGCGTAGAAATGTTTGAAGAGTTTGGCTAATTCCTTTTCAGGCTTCCCTCTGCGAGCGACGAATCGATGCAATGCTGCTAGGAAAGCGGCCGTGCTGAGGTCATCGACGAGTTCTATGTGGACGACCTTGGCGACGAGGCACACAAATATCACCACATAGCATTTGGTCGGTGGGAGTCTTGGCCCTTTGCGGTTCTGGAAAGGTCCACAAAGGTCAACGCCAGTGTTGAGGAAAGGCAATGTTGGTGTAACTCGCTATGGAGCGGTAACATTTCACGCAGGAATACACCACCTTTCGTGCCAAGTTACGGATTCGTAGTGGCCAGAACCTTTCTCGAGCGCATGCTACCAATAATTGCGGTCCAGCGCGAAGATTCTTCTCGTGGTAGTGGACCAAGATAAGTTCTGTGAGCGTGTGACGAGCAGGCGGAATCATCGGGTGTTTCCGGTCGTCAGGGATGGCAGCATTTCCCAGAGAACCACCCACACGTAGACATCGACCAGAATCGGCGAGAGGTTTTTGAGTATCGAGCGTGAACCAACATGTCCACTGGATCTGATCTCAGATAGCTTTCGAGCAAAAGTTTCTTGCTGAGCATTCCGAACGAGGAATTTCGTGAATCGTGGAGCTCTATTGTAGTTAGATGTCCAGATTTCCGGTTGTTGCGGTTTCGAGGCGAAGCATTGTACTGGAACCGGCGTAGGTAAGAGACTGACGTACCAGACTAGAGAACGACGAACGAATCTTGAAGAGTTCGTTAGGAGGTACTGTTTGAACTGGATGCACTATTAAGCGCTCCGCTTGAGTAATGTTCGGTAGGTTATCTGGAATCGGCTGATTTATTGGAGGCCAAAAACGAGACGATTGATTCAGACAAACATGCGAGATCCACCAATCTGGTGTATCTCTCAACTCAGCGGAACTCATCCCGCGCGAAATTATGTCCGCTGGATTCTTGACTCCAGGAACATGTGACCAGATACCGCCAGGTGTAAGGCGCTGGATCTCTGCGACACGGTTTATGATAAACTTCTTCCAACGAGCTGGTGGTGAGCGGATCTGACACAGCACTATCATAGAATCCGTCTAGAGGAAGGATTAAGTTTCAGACCGATGCTTGACTTGACCTTCTCGTACAGGTGAGAGAAAAGAAATGCAGAGGAGAGCTCTAGTAACGGCAAAGAACGCAATATCAAATTCTTCGGTTTTTCCGGTGGGTGCCACTCTTGATTTGACACACAATAGTCTCGGAGATAGTTCCGTAGATGTTGGCACCATATGTGCGTTCAGACGTGTCACAAAATCCGTGCAATTCCACGAGTACAGGATCATGAGAAAAAGTTACCCATCGTGGGATAGATATCGATGGAATATCTTCTGTTGCTGTTCAGGTGTCAGTGTTTCATCCGACGAAGTAGTGGTTTGCCAAAGCGATTGGACGAAGATCTTTGCCAAAACTACAATAGGACCAAGTAATCCAATAGGCAAGAACAGTTTGGCAAGATCGGAGACGACAACACGACGAGTAATGACAGCTTCCGAGGACCATGTGGGAGTTGCATAGTTGTACGTGTCAGTGAATGGCTGCCAATGGATTCCGAGAGTTTTAGCTGGGGTGGATTGTAAATTTAGAGCTCACACTGATCGTTCGTCATGCAGTTCTGGGGGAATTTTCAACAGAACTTCAGCTGAATTGGATTCCCACTTGCGAAGACTGAAACCGCCGGATGCCAGCACCGTCGATAGTTGTCTGCAAAGTTCTTCTCCTTCCTCTACGTCGTCGACACCAGTCAACCGCGAGCGGGAAATTGTCAGCACATTGCTTGGACAGCTCTTTCAGGCACCTGGTTGCCAAAAATGGGGCAGATGCAGTACCGTAGGTGCCTGTCGTGAGTTCAAAGGTGCGAATCGGTTCGGAAGAAGCGTTGCGCCAAAGGATACGCTGAAGAGGGTAATCTGATGGATAAATGCGAATCTGTGTAGCTGGCTCAGATTAGTAATCGCTTAAATACTTACACTTTTCACCATTCAGCGACCAACATGCACACAGTTATCTCGTAGCTACGTATTTATGAAAACAATCAGAAAAAATAATTCCTCCTTAGAGAATCGACCATGCCTTCCCAATAACGTACATTCAACCGATACGTGTACAGATGGTCTCTTTATGATTAAAAGCATGCCTAAAAAATATATGTATCATTCCTACATGTAATTTACATTCAGGAGTACACAATATGCTTAGCATGAAGTAGCCACTCAAAGGTGTTTCCTTAAACGTATTATCACAGAGAACAGACGTTCATCTTCGATCTTCTACTTGTGTAAAATTTGAAACCGACATTTCAAATGTATGTCGTTATGCTCCTGGTAGGCGGCGCTGCAGTTGTGCGATAAATGTAATGTTAATGTTTATCAATATAAAGCCTGGCACATAACCTGAAATGTTTTGTTCGTTTTTCTATCCACTTGCTTTTTATGCCGGCTGCTCATAATAACTTTTACACACATTTTTTAAGAAAAGGTATATGGACATCAATGTCTGTTCTCTGTGGTATTATTAAAAATAAATTTTTGACTATAGAGAAGCGTAGGATGTACTTTATTCGTTCATTTAGGGGTAAGATTTTCTGAGAAATCTGATACTGATGTCAGATTTTACATAAAGGGCGATACGGTCAAAATTTGGTCAATATCAACTTGACGTATTTCTTTCAATTTTGCATTTAAAAAACCTGAACACCCCTCATTTTGAAGGTGTGTGTGTGTAGAATGTTGCTCTTATTTTGATTTTGGAATTCACTCTTCAGTTGTCAAAATGCCGTCCAAGCAAGAAGAGCAGCGTATCAAAATTTTGCTCGCGCATCGCGAAAATCCGAGCTACTCGCACGCAAAGTTGGCAAAATCGCTAAAAGTTGCCAAATGAACCGTTACAAATGTAATTAAAGTGTTTGGGGAACGTTTGTCGACAGCCAGGAAGTCTGGATCGGGGGGAAATCGAAAACCGGAAGCCGCTGAGACGACAAAGAGAGTTGCCGGTAGTTTCCAGCGAAACCCTAACCTATCTCTCCGAGATGCCGCAAATAAGCTGGGTGTATCGTCTACAACCGTGCATCGAGCCAAAAACGAGCCGGACTATCGACTTACAAGAAGGTAGTGACTCCAAATCGCGATGATAAACAAAATACGACGGCCAAAGCGCGATCCCGGAGGCTGTACACGACGATGCTGACGAAGTTTGACTGCGTGGTAATGGACGACGAAACCTACGTCAAAGCCGACTACAAGCAGCTTCCGGGACAGGAGTTTTATACGGCAAAAGGAAGGGAAAGGTAGCAGATATTTTCAAGCACACGAAACTGTCAAAGTTCGCAAAGAAATATCTGGTTTGGCAAGCCATCTGTACCTGTGGCTTGAAAAGCAGCATTTTCATAGCTTCCGGGACTGTCAACCAAGAAATTTACGTGAAAGAGTGTTTGAATAAACGTCTGCTGCCTTTCCTGAAGAAACACGGTTGTTCCGTACTGTTTTGGCCGGATTTGGCATCTTGCCATTACGGTAAAAAGGCCATGGAGTGGTACGCCGCCAACAACGTGCAGGTGGTTCCCAAGGACAAGAACCCTCCCAACACGCCAGAGCTCCGCCCAATTGAGAAATACTGGGCTATTGTCAAGCGGAACCTAAAGAAGACCAAAAAAACTGCTAAGGACGAGCAGCAGTTCAAGGCAAACTGGCTTTCTGCGGCGAAGAAGGTGGACAAGGTGGCTGTACAAAATCTGATGGCAGGGGTCAAGCGTAAGGCCCGGCAATTCGGATTTGGAAAAGCGGAAGCCTAACTGAATATTTTTCCTGAATTTTATACTAATTGAACTTGAAAAAGAAATTTAATTTGATTTTTTAAATAAACGATTTCACCGATTTACACGCGTTTTCCCTTGACCAAATTTTGACCGTTTCACCCTTTATAATGTATTTAAAATACTGTTGTATGAGTAAGTATGAACATTTTTGAGGTACGTTTAAATCAAACATCAGATTCGGAAGTTACGCTCTTGGTACATTACTTTGGTGTAATTTTTATAGCGTTTTATGAAGAATTTCGTCGAACAACCGCCTATTCAGCAGGGCACCTAAAAACAAAGAATTTGACAGGTACGTTCAAAATCCTTGAAGGTACGCTATGGTACGCTGTTGGTACTCTACAAAAAAAAACATGCTTGTTTTTAATTTTGTGAAAGGTTCCCTGCTGGATGGATTGTCATGTGCCACTCTGTTAAATTCTCATTCATTCCTTTGCAAGCATAGCAGCACTCGCACATAGTGTTTACAAACAACATTAGAACCAGCACAACCCATTGTAGTACATGAGCACGATCAGCGCGCATTCTTTTGCCTGTCAAGGTGGCGGACTCGTTCCTGCCTTGGCCTACCCCGCATTGGGGATGGAAAGCAAAGGAGTGTGTGCTTGGAGTACTATATCATATGCCATTCGCTCAATTTTCAAATACTTCTATTCAATTTTTCACAGCCTGACTTTCGTAAACATTTACAAATATATTACGGAAATATTTTTTTTCGCCGTATAGTAAAAATTCTACCTCAGTTCCAACTTCCGATAAAGTAACTATTTTTGCAGCTCATCCACTTTGAGACAGTTACAACCTCCAACGTCGAAACACCCCATGAAGTGGTCATTCAGTGGAGCCCTCTTTTCAGAATCATTCATGAGCAAATTTCCAACATGGAACCATAAACAGGTGCCGTACGAAGAATATGTGGGGGGGCAAAAAAATGCCATCTCACTTTCCGACTGTAAAGCGTCCACTTGCCCCCAGGTCCGGATTCTTCAATACAGTCATATTCAAAAGAGCTCGCCACCCTGCATGCTGGAATGTCTTTTCTGTCTTTGGTTCGTCTTCAGGACTTCCGCCGTTATGCCTGGCAGCCAATATCTAATGGAGGACGTCTCGTAGCAAGATGAAAAGCAGTGAAACACCACTCATACTCACATACACACACACACCTACATCCACCACTCGAGCTGGCCGAGGAGGACGGAAATACCCTTTTGCTTGATGCTATATAGACATAAAAAAAAAAATCTCTGACGACCATGCCCAGAAGGGTAGGTGCTGTGTAGTGGCATCGTAGAGAGCTCAGTATATTATGTTCATGATACCGAATGACAAGAAAGTAGATTAGGCCATCCTTTGCTCCGCCGGATCTCTCACGGGGACACTTGCTTTGTGCTCCGACAAGTGGCCTCCTTTCTGTCACTATGCCCGGAAAGGGAAGTGGGCAGATGGGGGGGGGGCCATCTCCTGTGTTTTCTTTTCCAGATGCTGCCACAGCGTTGTTGCTGGTGCTTTCCAGGGCCACGTAATGACAAATACAATATGCCAACATTTCGAAGAACGTGCTCCTGAAAGATGCTGACGAGGAGGAATTATTTTTATAGGAAGCATGATGTTCTTTGATCTGATCGTCCTCTCTTCATCAGCCCCGCTTCGAACAAACTTGCTAATTAACCTTGCCCTTGTGCTTCGGGATGCTCGACTGAAGTTCAAACATGAAATTTATATCATTTCCGATGAATATCGCAACATTTAGTCTATTTATTGGATTTTTACGCTTCTAAAGCGAGCGTTGTTCCGGTATTCGCAGCTATTGACCATGCTTGAAGAACTAAAGCTTCGTTTGTATAAGCTTATAAAATTTCATTCAAATCATTTTCTATGGCATGTTTTGAAAAACGGCTCAATGGATAGCAGCGTCGGAGTCAAACGCCAGCAGAAACCTGCTAATTAATGGCACAAATCTGCAGCTAATTACTCTGTTGCAGATGAAAATCAGCGCTTTGAAAATCATCCCTCCGTGCCTGCCAGAAACGGCGCACGTTCGGACGGTGGGTGCGGATTCACACGCGTGTGCTGAGGGTTTTCATTTTAAGACACCTCATTTATGGCGGCTTATCGTCAGTACTGCTGACGGGGGAAAGAGAGAGTGCTATTATAATTGAACTCTCCATCAAGGCATCACCGCCACAGCAGCTCTCGGTTCTCGGGACGGCTGGATCTGGCAGCGCTAAATGTGTTCGATGCCAAATGAGAGGAGGAAGTTAATTGCCGGCGAGCGCGTGTGTCTGTGGGTCTCCGTGTGGATGCTTGCCAATCGTTTGAAGTTTGACTCGGTTCTGTTTCAGCTTTTCCGCGTGTGTGTGGAAGGGAGCAGAGACCATTCCGAAACCGCAATAGAACGGAGACAACTTCTGCGTACAGCAGAGGCCACACCGGCCTAGGTAAGGTTAGTAAGTGCTTATTTTTCTAAACGAATTTTGTTAAGGGGCATTATTTTGATCTCTGAACAAAATTCGTTTAAAAGTTCTTTATTTTTGGCGCCACTCATGCTCCTATGAAACTACAGGGTGCATGATGATTTTTTGCAGTAAATTTCAAATTGTAATTTCTCTTGCTTGGTGAACATTAATTATATATATTTGGCAGCACTGGATAGTTTATACTGTGAGGTGTCAGATGTAATAAAACAGTGTTGAGTAAGCATAAAGATTCTGAAACGAGTGAGAAAACGGTTAGCCGTCTCGGTTTCATGTTTTATCGATAAAAACGTAAAGTAGATGATTTAGTAGGTGTATTTGTAGGAAAGAACCGTCTATGTTATACAAAAGTCAATAATAATAACTACAAATTTAAATGGCAAATAAACAGCACTCTAAGACGGCTGAAAATAATGTAGTATGTAGAATGTAATGCTCTACAGGGTGTTTCGATCAAAATTTGGTCGACTTAAACTTGACGCATTTCCTTTCAACGTGCATTAAACAAATTTGAACACCCCTCATTTTGAAGATGTGTGCGTGTAGCATAATTCCGCTATTTGGATCTTGAAAATAGCACTTGAGTTATCAAAATTTCCCTGAAGGAAGAGAAGCAACGCATCAAAATTTTGCACGTGCATGGCGAACGTCTAAACAACTCTCACACCAAGTTGGCTAAAAGAGTTGCCAACGGTTTCGAGTGGAACCCCAACCTCTACGTCCGAAATGTCGCAAAGGAGCTGAGAGTGACGCCTTTAAGCGTGGATTGAGCTGAAAAACGAGCTGGGCTGTCGACTTACAGTGGTGCCTCCAAATTGCGACGATAAAATAAACACGTCGGCCAAAGCAAGATCGCGGAAGTTGTACACGACGATGCTGACAAAGTTTGATTGCGTGGTACAGGTCGATGAAACTTACGTCAAGGCAGACATTAAACAACTTCCTGGGCAGGAATTTTATACGGCAAAGCTGTCAAAGTTCGCGAAGAAATATCTGGTATGGCAGGCCATCTGTACCTGTGGCTTGAAGAGCAACGTTTACATTGAAACCGGAACCGTCAACCAGGAAATTTATCTGAGCGAGTGCCTACAAAAACCTCTACTGCATTTCCTGAAGAGACACAATTGTTCCGTTCTATTTTGGCCAAATTTGGCATCTTGCCATTACTGAAAAAAAAACCAATGCAGTAGTATGCTGCCAAAAACGTTCAAGTAGTGCCCAACGACAAGAAACAACACACCAGAGCTCCGCCCAATCGAACAATATTGGGCCATCGTCAAGCGAAAGCTTAAGAAGACTCAAAAAAGCTGTTGTGAGTTAGAAACAGGTCAAGGGAAATTGGCGTTCTGCGGCGAATAAAGTAGACAAGGAGATTTTTCAAAATCTTGTGGCATGTGGTCAACGAAAGATTCGGCAATTCGCATCCGATAAAAAGGAAGCTTAGCTGAATATCTCTCCTGTATTCTGTATTAAATGAACTTGATAATGAAAAAGAGTTTGACCTATAAGGGAAAGTTCATAATCCAAGTAGTACATGTTGTTACATTGAAGGCGCAGCGATTGATGTGTAACAAATTTGTATGTGAAATCAAAATTACTGTAGCTCTCTATATAACAGCTGTGTTACCAAAAACGCGCAAAACGAATAACTATCAAATGTTACATAACAAGTTACTGAGTAATCAATATGTAACAATACAAAGTTAAAAACAGGTTATAACACAATTTAAATGTATCGTTACCATAGATGTTACACAGCAACTATAAATTATGTTTATATAGGTAACTAATTAGTTATCCTGAAATCCTGCGCTCTTATTTTGATCGATAAGTTATGTTAAAGTAGTTACATAAAGCCATAAATATTAAAGTTGTTACAATATAATTGCGATGAGATCTCGAAATTATTTATCACCTTTCATGACCATCGATAGAAACTCATTCTTGAATGCAATTCTTACGACCAATTAATTAATTATAAATATCCGATGTCGTCAATAAATGAACATCATTGAGGAATTTTTGTGGCATACCTGTCAAAACCTGACTTTAAAAGTTTTAGTTCTTATGTAACTAACCAGAAACTATACTGCAACATGGAACTTTTGACAGTTTGATAATAAGGTCCTAACTTTGTCACTTTGTAACTTTTGTGCATTTTTTCATAACTTTTGTTTCCAAATGACGAAAAGATAACCATATTTTACCCTGTGTAACCTAACATATTACAAGCGTTTTTGTTGTAACCATTGTGCAACCAGTTTTATTTTTTTAAACTGTAGCATAAGTTACAAGTGCTACTTGGGTATGTCACGTGGTAGGGGGGGGTTTGGGAAAACGTGACGATCCATTCAAAAAAAATTGAAGGTCCATACAAAAACCTTGACAAGGGGGGGGGGGGGGTATTAAAGGTCACTTTGTGCATGACGTAATTAATGGACGTTCCCTTAATAAAAACTTTGCTTGACTTACACACATTACCGTTTGACCAAATTTTTATTGGAACACCCTTTTAGTCTAGGGATAGTCACACGACATCTAAATGCACATCAACTGTTTGAAATGTATTACCTGTGAAAAACAAATAATGAACGTAAAACGAACTTGGTAGTTAACCACGGCGCGTTTAGTTATGAATTTGAAATTATCAAGCGATTATATGGGGCTGCAAAATTGTCAATTGACAACTGGAATGGAGCGTGCGTCACGGAACACAGCTCTGGTCCTCACATACTTCCACGGATCAAGAGATGACAAAGACCGCCAGTTAAGGTTTGCGTACTTAGCTGGTAGTGCAGCCTAGACACTGTTGTCCTTCTGACTTCAGCTAGATTGAGGAGGTGCGTGCCGAGCGTCTGTCCTCCAAGGAGGTGCGGCTTAAACAGTGTCTGTTCTGGCATCCAATGGTTGAGTAAGAAACGCTGTATCGCGTCAGCATCTACGGTAAGATAGTTTGCTGAAATCTTATTCTACCACGAAAAATTGAAGTTTTCTTTATACGGTATTTAAAATCAGATAATCCATGGAATTCCCAGGTACTACAAAGCGAGTTTTTCAAAAAAAAAATCCCTCCTGGCTATGATAATACAGGTCCGTCTCTTGAATGTTGTATAAGTAAAAGCAACTAGCCTGGTCAATGGTCAACCAAGAGCTAAATGTATTTCGCCAACCTTTTACAGACTAACAATATTATGGCATGCTTTTGTTTAGGGCGATCGTGTTGTTTTGACCACTGCTCCTCAACACTCCGCTTCAATCACGATCCTTTGCAGGCCAACTGATGTTCGTAGTCTTTCCAGCTTTAATCGTGGCAGTGGCTTAGGAAGGACATCCGCTTCCATGAGTTCGGGTGGACAGTACCAAACGCACAGGACTCAAGAATTCCTCAGGTCCCGGACGAAGTTGTACCTGGTGTCGATATTCTTCGCATGTTAATACAACTTTGATTGTCCTCCTGGGTGTGAACTGGGTACTTGATTCCTCGCCAAGCTCTCGCATCAGTTTGAAGATCCAGAGTAACTCCATGGTTGATTCCGTTTCGGTTGCTGAAAGCGTAACCCAAATCCTGCTTCCGCGATGTCCAGTTGAATGGTTCCCCTCCACGTTTGAACATAAATCCAGAATTCGATTTCCGACCAGTCCGATATCCAGCCCAATCCGCATCTGCATAACCTTCAATGTTTCCTTATCCTCCTAATCTCAATCGCAAGCTGACAGTACTCTTCAAGTGCCACAGGACTCGCTTTGCTTCCGTCATGTCAGTTTCCGTCGGCTTACTTACTCTGCACCCGAGAATAGACGCTGTAATAGCCTATTCTGGTCGTGAACAAACGGCCTCATAAAGCAAAGCATCAACGAGACTTTGGAACTTCTCGTTTGACGACATAATTTTCTCCTCCTTGATGTTGAGGTAACCGGGATCCATAGGTATTGTTGAAGCCATCGCATTCTCATTGCCGAATCTAGCCACAATTCTATGGATGTAGCTCTCTTGCGACAGTAGAAAATCTCCGTCCGCAGTCCGTTCCAGCTGGATCCCGAGGTAGTTTCTCACATCACCAAGACAGGAAATCTCCCCAAGAAATAGTAAGCTCGTTTGTATTCGATGTTCCCATTGGTGACGGTCAACATGTCGTTGACGTAGAGTAAAATAAACGAAAGCTCACCGTCATCGCTCCTCACGAAAAGGCAGCTGTCAGCTTCTGCTTGTTTATATCCGAGCTGCAGCAGGACGTCAGTGTTTGTCTTATTTCAGACCCGCCCCACTTGCTTGAGTCCGTACAAAGTCTTCCTTAAGCTGCATACTTCTCATCGATTTCCAGTTTCATATCCGGGCTGCATGAAGATCATTTCTTTAATTTCTCCATACAGGTATGCCTTCTTTATGTCAACATGCTTTACGTCTATCATACGCTGGGCAGTTATCGCCAAAAGTGACCGATATGTCGTGTGTTTAGACTTTGTCATAGTCAATGCCAAACTTCTGACTGAAACACTGTGCAATGAGGCTTGTTAATCCAGCTTCTTTTTGAATATCTACCGCCATCCCACTGACTCCCGGCTGGTGGGCAATTAAACGATCTTCCAGATGTTGTTTTCCTGCAATGAGTTAAACTCCTAGTCTATGGCTTTCTTCCACTCAGAGCTTCCAAGATGGTCCATGGCTCAGCGGTCCACTGAATGGCAAGCTTGCCGAACCCTCCGTATCTCGGAGGTGGTACTCCTTTCGTTGTCCGGTTGAGTTCCTCGGTTCAGTTGGTCCAATCTTTGCATTGCGAGACGTTCATTACAGGGGGAGGCTTCATTTTGATCGCTGTTGTTTGTCGTTAAGAACCTTGCATCCCTGCTGTTAACGATGCGTCCTGTCGAGAAATCGGTATGCTTTCTGCTCCTTCGAATGAAGACTGTATTCGATGAAATTTGGACACACAAAATAGGTCACCAAAATTTCACCAACCATTTTCCTTGAGCCCGATTCTTTTCAAACTTTCTGGAAATAAAGGACTACTAAATGGTTAAGTTTTGACATCATTGGTTTATTGAACCTCTTCTCCCAACCCAAGTGCCCGCACCTTTGCCTTCACCCCTTTCATCAAATTTTGGGCTATGATAGGACCGACTTGCTTACCTACTTTTAACCACACTTTCTTTAATTCAAATTCATTTTCTATCACTTTTGGAGTTTTAACGAGCTTTGCCTTCATGATTGCCCAAAAATATTTTCAATTGGGCGAAGTTCCGGAGTGTTTGAAGGGTTGACGTCTTTTGGTACAAAAACTACATTATTATCTTTGTACCAGTCTAAGACGGGCCGGGCATATTGGCAAGATGCCAAATCGGGCCAAAACAGTGTTGGGCTATCGTGAGATCTCAAGAAGGGCAGAAGTCGTTTTTGGAGGCATTCGTCCTTGTAGATTTGTCCGTTGACGGTCCCAGAGGTGATGAAGGGCTGAATCATTTTGCCACATCCGCAGATCGCTTGCCAGACAAGGAATTTTTTGGCGAATTTCGACAGTTTCTTCTTCCGTACACTCTCCGGAACGGCCAACTTAGAGGTGGTGACGTAGTGTTCCTGTCCTGGCATTTGTTTGGTGTCAGCTTTAATGTAGGTCTCATCGTCCATCACAATGCAGAACGGTTTTGTGAGCCACTCCCTGTACAGTTTTCTTGAACGCGTTTTGGCCACCGAGTTCTGTTTATCGCTCCGGTTTGGTGCCTTCTGGACCTTGTACACATGTAATCCAGCGCGTTTCATTGTTTTCTGCACATAACAAACTGAAACTTTCGCCTTTTTCGCAACATTCCTGATTGAAATGTTGAGACAACGCTTAAATCGATTCAATACCATCCTGGCCTTCTCCGGATTTGATGTGCCACGTTTTTTGCCACTACCATTTTTCCGCTTGGCTGTCTTACGGTCCTTGAACGTTTTGATCACATGAGATACGGTTGAATGAAATGCATTGGTTGCTACCCAGTCAAAGTTACCAATTTTCGTTACCTCATCGATGAGCTTCGTTTTCACCAGTTCTAACGAGAGCTTGTCATCAGATCTGCTCTCGAGTGCGGTCGTCAGCGTGTTGAAAGACTTCGGAAGGCTGCTCAAAACTAAGGCAATCTGTAACTTACCGTCCAGTTTCAGTCCTGCCATCGATAGACGCTCGGATCCCGCTGCAAACCCAACCATTTTATCCAACATCCCAGTGATTCCCGGTGGAAGTGCAGAGATGTTCTCGGCTTTCAGTAAAGCGAGTATCACGTCAACATATCCCTACCCATTTCCTACTTGACTTGCATTCGAGCAAGGCTGGCCTTAGTTTGGGATCACCAGTTTTTACATATTGAGGATGTATGCTAGTCTCAAGCATCATCTTTTGGTTCTTTGTGTATGCTCATGAAGTGATATAGTGATGGAAAGTGATCCAGGAGTCAATAACTGTAAATGTAATCAAATCGGCTTTGTTTTTGTCAGTCAATCTGATTGGTCTGTTGTTCAATATATAAATATCTTAAAGATAAATCGTCCAGCTCAAACCTTTTTGGGGGTATGTGGCGGGACCATCATCATCAACATCAACGGAGCAAATGGAAGCAAGACCAATGACTTCTCCATCCAGCGAATTATGGCCAAAAACCTTGGTTATAAGTCGCATTTGCTTCGCAGAGGCCATCTTGCGGCGACTGGAGTTGGTTTAAGCATCCGCATCATATCAATCCTTGAAAATTATTTTTTGTGACGAACAAAACTTTAACTAGGATCAGAGATGGCATTTCGCACTAATATTACTTTGGTGCGCGAGATTTGTACCTTCACAGAGGATACAACCAAAACTTACCTCAGATAAAGCAAAGTGCTCTTTTATTCGGTGAAAAATAGACAGAGTGAGAGTGTGTGCCTGTGATGGGATTACCTGGAGTGAGTGAACCACATTCTCTTTTAAACGATCGTGCTCACGTGCTCTCACCTGCGATCACTGCCGCGTACACTGGGGCGAGGACGCACTAGTGCTCTTTCTGTGATTCGCTGGTGCGATTGAAAGTTAAAACATCGAACATTTAACAGTTGAAACATTATTCTTTCTTCTTTTGTTATGTAGCATCAAAGCGAATTTGCAATCACTGCTGTATATAAGCAGAAGAGCTCACGCCAGTGAGCTCACTGGGGCTCACCCGTCAGGGAATTTATCTGCATTCGCTTCTGTGAATTTGAGAGCTCTTCTTCTCACTCTACAACGATCGAGTGTAGTGTGAATAAAAACCATTTTTTCCATTCACATACGCTACCCGCATGCAAACACGGTGGTGAATATAAACAAGAGAGAAGAGCTCTCGTTGAGGTAAGAAGAGTGTGTGGAAAATTTAAAATCTCTCTCTACCACACTGAGGATATGGACATAACTGACCAGGATCAAAAGGTGATTTGATGAAATTACAGCATTCCTATCGTCATGTCAAACAAGCTTCGTAGTCTCAATTGAAGGGGATGTACAGGGTGCGGCAGAAAATAATGCGAAAATGTTCAAACTTGAGTATTGGGTTAATTCGTGTAGCTAGTGACTAATTTCTGTCGAGAGTGTATTTGTTTATGTTTACTTTCGAGTGCTGCATCCAAACATTCTATTTGTTTTTTTGCAAATTCGTCAAAATGTTCGCGAAAGAAGTGATCACCAGTTTGTTGCTCGCCCAGAAGAAGCCGAAAGAGATTGCCAAAGGTGGTAGGCTGCCATTTGGCAAGAATTTACCGCATAAAAAAGTCCCTACAGGATGGTCCTAAGCATCGAAAGCCGGTAAGCGGACGTCCGCGCTTTGCAAACACGCCGAACGTGATCAAGTCGGTCCGTGCAAAAATTGCTCGCAACCCAATGCGTTCCATAAGAAAACTTGCAAAGGAAGCCAATATTTAGGAGAAATCCATGCGGTGAATCATCAAAGAAAACCTGCATGCATCTTCCAGAGCCAGAGTGAAACGCCACGTGTCACACGTCCAATCGAACCCAACAATGGTTGAACGATAACATGAAGTTTTGGCCGAAGGATTTGTGGCCCCCTAGCAGTCCAGATGTTAATCCATTGGATTATTCGATTTGGGCATATGTTGAAGCACGTGTCAATGTCGGAGGACTACGTCCAAAAAGCATGCTCTGGCTTCCGGCGTCGACTCGAGGATGTTATCAATAAAAATAGAGGACACATTGAATAAATTCGTTCCAAAGGACTTTATAAAGATAACTGCGAAAATGTTGAAACTATTGCTTGAATTATTTGAAAGAAAAAAAACAATTTTTTGCATTATTTTCGGCCGCACCCTGTAATGCCCCCGCATTTTTTTGAAGGTTTCACCAGATGTGAAGTTATGAAGAAGTTATGTGAAGTTAATTGAAGGTTTCACCAGATGTGAAGTTATGAACCCCCAGGTGATCGAAAATTTTGAGAAGCTCCTTGAGTTGAATCCTCAAACCCGCTTCATGACCTTGTACCATTTGTACATAACACAGGATGTCAGCCCTTCGCCGAACATTTCCAATCGTGTTTGCTTCTTCGATTTCGACAATTCGGTTCATTTTGATTTATCCATGAAGCAGGAGCTTCATGGAATCCCAGAGCATCATCGTCCTATGATTGCTCCGGTGATATTTGCTGCAAAGTTTGGCCAAGTTGATTCCACTAAATCGTTCTTCACTGACGGATATTTGATAGAGGAGTCAGCAGGCTTTGGTATATTTAATGAAATTTATAGCGCCAATCGTAAACTTCATGCTCCTTGTTCCGTATATGTCGCTGAATTAGCGGCAATACACTTTACGCTAGAAATTGTTGCCTCATTAACACCGGATCAGTACTTCATTTTAACGGATAGTCTCAGTTCTGTAGAGGCTATTCGCTCATTGAGGCCGGTAAAGCACTCCTCGTATTTTCTCATGAAAATACAGGAGCTTCTATGTGCTCTATCTTCGCGTTATTTTATCATCACCTTTGTATGGGTCCCATCTCATTGTTTAATTCCGGACAATGAGAAAGCGGACTCGCTTGCAAAGATGGGCGCTATGTTAT
Organism: Aedes japonicus; assembly: GCA_034211315.2. NCBI lineage: Eukaryota > Metazoa > Arthropoda > Insecta > Diptera > Culicidae > Aedes > Aedes japonicus. The sequence continues at coordinate 91,690 of JASCZW010006952.1, read as the reverse complement.
GTGCGTGGTGGGCGCTATATTTGTGATCGACAAATCGCCTTCATCGATTTTTTTCCTTTTTTTCGTCAACAGTCACTAGTCAGCTGGCAGTATAAATGGAGTAAAGGAGATTTGGGGCGATGGCAACATTCTATCATCCCAAAAGTGTCGAAGAAATCTTGGTTTGAGGGGATGGATGTGGGACGAGACTTCATTCGTGTCATGTCTCGCCTCATGTCCAATCATTATTCTTTGAACGCTCATTTATACCGGGTTGGGCTGAGGGACAGCAATCTCTGTGAGTGTGGACAGGCTATCAGGACGCAGATCACGTTATTTGGTCTTGTGCTGAACATTGTGGAGTCAGATCTGAGCTTTATGATAACACAATGTGCCAATTCGAGATATTTTGGCTGTACGTGATTTGGAGTGCATGAAACTCATTTATGTGTTTTTGACTAACATTAGCATTAGATTGTAGTTAGTTGACCCTGTATGTTTTTTCATATTCCAACACAGAACACATGCCAAAAACAGAAAATCCACCTAACTGTCCAGAACTTTGCCCAATAGAGAAATACTGGGCTCTAGCTAAGCGGAAACATTTTGAAACTAAGAAGAAAGTGAATGGTACCGATGATCTCAAGAGAAGATGGATAATCATCACGGTGCACACTGTTACCAAAGGCACAAAAACGTGATCAAAATTGTTTCCATGTTGTAGTTTCTTCAGCAAAGTTTTTTCAAGAATTATTCTCCATCTTATGAAGTTGAAAATTTTGGGATTTATCACCCGATCAATGAGAAAAAAAATGTTTTTTTTTTAATTTTTGCCTTTAAAAATATACTTTACTCGGCAAAGCTATAGATATTCCACTGCAAAACATCTTTGCCCAAGCCTTCATACGCCTATCATAGATGAAAATTTAAATATGGGGAGTTATCTATTGGACATCCCTTAGATTCAGTTTTTTCAACAAAACATCTCGTGGAAATTTTTAACAAATTTGAAATGATCTGTTGAGTTTAAAGAAAAATGTAATTAGGAAAAACAAACAACTTTAGAAAAATAGTCTATTGTTATCTCTTATATTTTTTGATATACTGAGGTTTTTTACTAAAATAAATGCACTTTTTATTCGTTAAAAATCATTATAATCTGTAAACTTTCGCAGACGCAACTTTTTTCTAATGAAAGTATCAATCAATCATTGTGAATTCCAATTGCAATCGTTCGTCTCTCGCTGTCCCTTGGGTTCCTAAGCTAACGAGAAAACGCATAGATTCGTTTCTCTGAACTCTAAAGCTACACTGCGACAAGAATAAAAAAGTGCATTTCAAAAGAGTGCATTTTTTTTAAAAGAAAAGCTTAACATCTCAAAAAATATTAAAAATAACAATAGACAACTCTTAGCACATGTTTGTGTTTTTAAATGATAACGAAAAGTGTAGATCATTTCAAATTTGCAGAAAATTGTCACGAGATGATATATTCAGAAAACTGAATTTAAGGGGTTTTCAATAGAAAACTCCCCATATTTACATTTATACCAATAGATAGACGTATGAAGGCTTCGGAAAAGTTGTTTTGTGTTAAAATTTCCGAAAAAGTATATTTTTGTATGCGAAAATAATAGAAAAACTGTTTTTCACTTTGCTAAAGAAACTAAAGCAAATAAAAACGTTGTTTTTGGGGACAAACAATTTCGATCACGTTTCTGCGGCTTTGGCAACAGTGTGCAGTGGGCGTATCTGAGGATACCGTACGGAACCTGATGGCGGGTGTTCCACAGAAAGTTGTGGAATTTTACAGAAAGAAGGATAAACATCGTAAATAATCAACTTTTTCTAATGTAGATATTGCTCTTTTGTTGTGAAACATGCAATCGGTTTTGTTGAATATTGTGTACATTATTTTTGAGGACATTATTTTGGTGCCCGAAATTTATCGTGGACAGGCTTGATCCTCAGGGATAAGCACTGTTTCGGCACAAAATGATACACAGAATGGGGGGGGGGCTTGTTTAGCGGCTAAATACTCTGAAACACGGTCAGAAGATGTTCTTTTATACTACTAGGAATCTTTTAACCGAGTTTCAGACAATTGGGCCAACAAACCCCCAGGACAGAGAGAATTATTTGGTGCTGAAGTAGTGCTTTGTTGCCATGTTTTTGTATGGATTACGAGGGTATCTAAAACTCCTGTAAGTTCAGGAACTCAAAATATAACCCTTTATAGGAGTAGGAGGGATTTGAGAAACCAGGTTTAAAGATCGTTGTATCAAGCTATAGGTTCACACAAACCTGACTTATATATGAAATTTATTAACACCTCTTGATGCCACAACTCTGGTGGCTTTCATAAAACTTTAATTAAACTTAATATAGCTGGATGGTTTTTGAAATGTTCAGATCAGTGGGTCGAAACATTGTAAAAAGTGCATGCGGCAGTTTTCGAAAGCGTCTAACTACAGTCAGAGAAAGGGAAGGTGATTTTTCTGAATGAAATAAAATACAAATACAACACCACAAAATATTCTTTGCAAGTATGACTAACTGGTGTTATTTGTCTAAAATATGTCATTTACTGCAAAAAATTGTCACGCACCCTGTAGAGCCTTGTCAAACAATTTACCTAGTTGTTCTTTGTTGAAAATAATCGCACAAAAAAAGTAAGACAACTGGTAGAAATTGTTTATCTGGAAACTTCCTAAACCGATTTTAAACAAACCCCCTCATCCCTATTTGGTCCTATACCCGGGCCTGGTTAATTGTTTTCCAATATGTGTCATCTTTAGTTCGTTGTTAGTGTGTTAGTTAGAAAAAAATTGTTTTGCTTCTATTTGTCACTTTCATATATGTAGTATCAATTTTCGTGTTTTGGAATGGTTGATTTCAATTTCACCTCTTTTCCAATTTTTATGTTGCAGGAAAAAACAAAAGCAAAAATAGCGATCACAGCACCAAACAGTATAAAATAGAGATATTCTCCAATTCTAAACCCTTCATCGTGCCTTAAGCAGCCGTCCATCGTATCGTTAAATTCTTTGACCCAATGCTCGGAGCACGTGCAGTTAAAGTATGGTCTGCTAATTCGAAGGGCAGTAATGTTAACTACTTCTAACAGAATCTGCTTCGATTGGTTCCAAACATCAGGATTAACCATGAGCACGAACTTAATGGGAGATCTTTTGGATATTTGCTTTCCAACCGGTTCCCCGATGAAGGCAACATATCTACTAAACTCAAACTCAATCCGGTACGAATATCCTTCTGAAGAAAACGCACACTTTGGATCCACTCTAGACAGATTACTTGATATTGACGCTTCCGCATTCCGGTAACAGTTGTTCTTGTCGAATGACAGAATCAAACTTTTTGCAGGCCTTCGATGACAATAGTGGAAAATTTCCAGCTCTGACCAATCTCGAATATTGCGATAGCCAAAAGCCATCGCTAGGCAATTCTTGGGGTTCAGTAACGGTAGAATTCCAGCATGATATAGTTCCTCGAGACGTGAGCTGTAGGCAATGTAATAACTCCCTTGGAAAAAATCACTGTTAATTCCAGCCGGGAAATTTGCCCAGGCAGTCTCGCACGGAATGATCTTTTTCGTATATGTGCTGGATACTTTCAAAGCACAAAATATGACTGCCACAGAAGCCACCGAAACAATCCGAATCGCAATCATGATTGAGTTAATACTTCATCTAGGCATTCCATTTATATGTCGGTTCGACTGTGCCTGGCTAATGGGAAAAGTTCAACACCTGAAGGCCGTTTGTGGAGCAAACTTTATTGAAGAGTTTCTGGGAATAAATGGAGCAAGCCATCGAAAACATAAGATAACCGAATTACTTTCGCAACCACAACAACACAATCCCACCCTTGGCCTACTTCTTTTTTTCCTCTCTGAAAGGGTTTCTAATCTGATACTTGGCCGATTGAGCACAACTAGCACTTCACCACGGTTTCTCGAGCGGAACTGGACTTTCACATTGATTTCAATTTGTGGCCGTGCTCACTATTCGCTGAGTTACCAGGGTTGGCAACTCTATTTGTTCGTTCCTCTATGTGTTTGGCAGGGATTGGTAAGTCATCTTCGCCATTAATCAGACGGTGAGAATATCTTTATAGCGTTTATGACAAGCTAGTTATCTACCGAAAATCAGCGAAATTTATTTGTACTTGCCAAGGATCTGCCTTTGTAAAATTACTTTAGGCTACTGTACTATACCGTCGTAATCGCCTTTTTTGTTACACTATACATGATGTATAAAAAATCGACCAACTCAATACCACGTTGATTTTGGAGCATCAACTCATAACCAACAACTTGAAAATTGTTTGTTCGTATTTGATGAATGTTCTTCATTAAATTTCCTAAGACATTGGGATTAATTCTGACCCATGGCGCAACTTCAATGTACGCTTTTTTTTTTAAAATTGTGCTGAAATTGTCTAACTCTTAAAATTTTTCAGTTTTTCATAAATATTTTTAATTATTAATCTGTTTGAGGTGATTGCACAAGTTCGGGATGCATGGTATACTGCCTTTTCCGATCCATCTGGGAACCGATGAGCAATGCGAGCGCCGATGCCCACATTCGATGCGTCCGCTGACACCACCATCGTTAGGCGAGGATTATAGTGAGTCAGCAAGAGGGGTGACTGCACGATGTCCTTGAACCGATCGAAAGAGCTTTGACACGTATCTGTCCATTGGAAGCTGGCTCCCTCCTTGAGGAGCTCGTCTAGCGGCTGGCGAAGTTTTCGCATATCCCGGATGTATTTTCCATAATAATTAATTGCACCTAAATATGATCTCAGTGTTGGGACGTCATGTGGCGGGGGCATATTGACTATCACTTTCACCTTATCCGGATCGGGGCGGATGCCCTCGGAATCCAGAAGTAGACCCAGGTACTTTACCTGACGCATGAAGAATCGGCACTTCTCGAACTTCAACGTAAATCCATACTCCTGGATGCGCTGCAAAACTAGATGAAGATTCCGTCTGTGTTCCTCCATATTTCGACCACCGACCAGGATGTCATCGAGGTACGGTGACGTACATTCAATTCCGGCCAGCATCGTGTCCATGATTTGTTGGAACGCTCCTGGCGCGCTCTTGATTCCGGGTGAAAGTCGATTGAATTGGTACAGTCCCTTGTGTGTGTTGATGTTGATCAACTTGCGACTTTCCTTGTCAACTGGGACTTGTAGGTAAGCGTTGGATAGATGGATATGGCTAAACACGGTGCAGTTTGCCATTCGATTGAAAATGTCCTCCGGAAGTGGTAGAGGATAGTTGTGCGACTCCAGTACGCTGTTCAACCCGGTGGAGAAATCGGCACATATGCGGACGGATCGGTCCGGTTTCCGTACTACTACAATCGGTGCTGCCCAATCTGCATACGTAACCGGTGTGATAAAACCCAGGTCTTCCAGGCGCTTCAGTTCGTCTTCGACGACCGCTTCCATTCCGTACGATACCGGTCGCTTAGGCTTAAATACCGGTCGGGCATCCTCCTTGAACGTGAAATGTACTTGCGTTTTTTTTACAGAGGCCCATGCGTTCCGTGAAAACGTCTGGAAACATTGCCCTCAGCTCGGAAATCTGCTGGTCTTCTTGTTTGGCACCGACCAGGTTGCAGAAGGACGAAAACGGAACGTCCCACAGGCCAAACTCGTCCAACAAGTCTGAGCCTAAAACATTTAAGGAAAGGTTAGCATTACAAACGTAACATGTACCTTCCCGTTGTGTATCGCCGATGGTGATGGACGCTCGAAACATTGCATCGATAGCGAGCCTGCTTCCGGAAGCTGTCTGCACTTGACAGTCGGGCGGTGACGTCTGGGGAGCCCCGACCTTGAACCAATTTTGCTTGGAGATAATGGTTATGTCAGAGCCGGAATCCAGTTGAAGGTTGACTGGCACTCCGTTGATGTTTGTTTCCACGTACCGCCGGCTTCGTTTCACGTCCTTTACTACCACGATCTTTTTTGAGTGCCGTGATTTGTACTGCTGCTTCCCACTGTTTGACTTCGGACGCTGCTTGAAGCACCCGCAGTAGCCTTCCTTGTGGCCCGTTCGACCACAGTCCTGGCACTTATGTTCCTTGAAATTGCATTGACTGGAGAAATGCATACCGCCACAACACCAGCAAGGCGTTTTCGGAGCATCCCTTTTGTTTTTGTTGTTCAAGTTTCCCTTCTGGCGATTGTTCGGAGAACGGGGTCTGTAGGCGTTTGTAGCGGCGACAGTGGATGTCGAAGATTGACCCCCGATGAGCACCGTATCTTGCTTCAAATTTATGAGGCTTTTGCACTCCTCGACTACTTTCTCCAGTGTGATGTCGTTCGCTTCGTTGATCTTCGACAGCAGGCGCATCCGGATGTCCGAGTCCTTAGAGAATTTGAGCCCACACACGAATATCAGGCATTTAAACTGCTCCTCCTTTAGCTGCTGCAGCTTAAAGTCGACGCACGCTCGATTTACTTTGCAGGAGTAACTGATAAAGTCCTCATTCTCGTCTTTTGTTGTTTGGAGGCACTGATATCGACGATGAAAAGTGGATACTGGCGTGCCGAAAATCGTCTTGAGCTTGGCAACGGTCTCCTCAAACAAGAATTCTTTCGAGAGTTTAGGTAGAATGAATGATGTATACCTTTCGTGTGCAGCGGGACTCAGCTTTCTGAGCAGCAATCGAACCTTTGCATCGTCCTTGAGCTGGGCCGCATCCTTTTCGAAGAGGTCTGCATACCGCGAGAACCAAGCGCCGAAAGAGCATCCTTTTTCCATGTCGTAAACGAATTCGGTGATATTCGTCGCTAAGGAATCGAGGATATATTCGTTCCGATTCGTATTGTGCACGCTTCCCTGGATAGCCGACACCTGTTCTGAAAGGCGTGTCATCAGCACATTCTGATTGTTGAGGATCTTGAGAATTGTCTCCTTGAAGGGTTGATCGTGGTTTTGCTGCGATGTTTGACACACGCGGTTTCAACCTCGTCGCCACTTTGTTACGTTTTAAACAAACAATTAAATACTTTATTTCTAGCCAAAATACAAATTAAAACGAATACTGAGTGAAACAGGACTGTTGCTTGCAAGATCGCGGTTGCTTTACTGATGACGATAGCTGACGTCGATGGCAGTTGTCACACTTCCGTTGTCAATGCCAAGAGAAGAGAGGTGCAACAACTATCGCGTGAAAGTAGTGTGCGCACTACAGTAAGCGCACTCATTCGTCGTTGGGTGGTAACCCAACAAATATATTTATAGATTCAGGCCGAAGAACAACACTCCAGTTCAGTGCCCTAACGTGAATATTTTAGTTTTGAATATACGGCAACCCTGCCAAAAATTCTATGTTCTTACCCTTCAAACTGATAACGTTTGCGCCGCTAAATTCGATGAAATCTCTCGCGCAAACCGCCGTCGCTCTTGTTTGCCTGTTGGCCTGCGCGCTGTGCTCTAATCATTCATAACCGCACAGTTTCTCCAGCTGGCTACAAACCGCGTACGTACTATTTACATAATATCAGCCATAGGTCGCAGAAAAGGGGAAAAATGCTCTCGAAGGCAAGATTTCTCGTGACGAATTTGTCCCAACTGCGGCAGCTTCAGCAAGCATGCCGCGCCCTGCACATTTCCGAAGCAAACGTTCTGGCCACGGAGGTGAACCGACAGTCGACGGAGTATAAGGTAACATTTTTGAAAATTCAGGGTCGCTGTTACTAAGCAAGGTTTTTTTTTTCATTTTCGTTTAGGAAAATTACACGCAAATGCGCGAGCTGGTCGGTGAATTAAGATCCATCACGGAGAATGTACTCAATGGAGGTGGACCGGAAGCGATCAAGAGGCACACCAGCAAGGGGAAGCTACTGGCTCGGGAACGTATTAACAAATAGATCGATCCCGGTTCACCTTTCCTGGAACTAAGCACCCTTGCAGGACACGAAATGTACGGTAAGGATGTGGTCAACGCTGGCGGTATTGTAACGGGTGCTGGCCGCGTTCAGGGGGTCGATTGTGTGATCGTTGCCAACGATGCAACGGTAAAAGGTGGAAGTTACTATCCGATCACTGTGAAGAAGCACATCCGAGCGCAGGAGATTGCCCAGGAGAATAACTTGCCCTGCATTTATCTTGTGGATTCGGGCGGTGCCAATCTTCCCCGTCAGACTGAGGTTTTTCCGGATAAGATGCATTTCGGCAGAATTTTCTACAATCAGGCCAACATGTCAGCACTGGGAATTCCTGAAATTGCTGTCGTCATGGGATCGGCGGGTGGAGCTTATGTTCCCGCGATGGCCGATGAGAGCATTATCGTCAAGAAGCAAGGAACGATCTTTCTGGCGGGCCCCCCATTGGTGAAGGCTGCCACCGGAGAAGTGGTGTCGGCCGAAGATCTCGGTGGAGCTGATCTGCACTGTCGTACATCCGGTGTGACCGACCACTATGTCGTAGATGACGAACATGCCCTTTATCTGGCGAGACAGGTGATTTGAATGTGTGTATTACAGATGAGCCACGATGGGCTTAGTTTTCTGCCTGATCCCGAACCACCACGATACGATCCTGAGGAGCTGTATGGGATCGTTCGGGCCAACCTCACTCGATCGTTCGATGTGCGCGAGGTGATTTCTCGTATCTTTGATGGAAGCAGGTTCACCGAGTTCAAAAAATTCTACGGAGAGACGATCGTCTGCGGATATGCCCGATTGTACGGTCAGTTAGTCGGAGTGGTAGGCAACAATGGTGTTCTGTTTTCCGAAAGTGCCCTCAAGGAGCTCACTTCATTGAGTTGTGTGCCCATAAGAAGATTCCACTTATCTTCCTGCAGAATATTACCGGTTTCATGGTCGGTCGAGATGCCGAGGCCGGCGGGATTGCCAAGAATGGAGCCAAGATGGTCACAGCAGTGGCTTGTGCAAATGTGCCAAAACTGACCCTGATCATCGGAGGATCATACGGAGCGGGTAATTATGGTATGTGCGGTCGTGCCTACTCACCAAGGTTCATGTACATGTGGCCAAACAGTCGCATCTCGGTGATGGGTGGCTCGCAGGGTGCCGGAGTGCTCGCTCAGATCATTGAAGAGCAGTACAAACGCACCGGAAAGCAGTGGACCGAAGAGATTGGTAACAAGATCAAAGAGCCGATTGTACAGCAATTTGAAAAGGAAGGCTCACCGTACTTCAGTAATTGAAAATGTAAAACGTAGTCACTTGCAAACATCAGATTAGTTCCAAATTGTGCCGCAAAGATTATGCTGCAGTCTACCTTTGCCAAATGAAGGTCTAGAGAGTTGCCGTCTTCGGTAAAATTGGAAAAATTACTCGGTATGCCCTTTTTCGTCTTTCGACATTAAAAAATTAATTCCAGAACTTGCTCTAGAGAACTCTAGAGAGAACTCTAGAGAAATGCCGTCTTGGATAAAGTTTCTCAGAATATCAAGGGTCGCCTTTTAAGTTTCAGATCTTGCCGCAGAGATTGCACTGCAGTTAATATTTGGCAAATAAAGCCGCACACGCTAAGGAAAAAATTACCAAAAATTAAGTTGTTTTTTGCCCATTTGAAATTGGGTACTAGGCGAATACTCAATGTTACGTAATGACATGTAAACAATGTGTTAAAAATAAGTAAAATTTACCTGGCCATCTTTCTTTTTCCAAAAGAATTTTATATTCCACGAATGAATGGTCGAATCGCTCATTTCAATTTGCGCACAGTACAATAAAATAAATACATCAGTTTGAAATGGAGTATTCATAACGGCCAATGTCGCAAACGTAAACAATGATTTCTTCCGCAAATTTCTCGAGTATGCAAAGTCGCTCCACACCAAGTACTTCTAAGAAAGTTTGTCGACCTTTTTTCTTCCGAATCTTCTCCGGAGCTTCTTCGGATCATTTAAGCGGGACTTCAGCCCGGAGATCCAGACCAAAAACTCCAGGCCGGGGATCTGCTTGGCGTTCGCATCAATGTACGTCTCGTCGTCCATTACGACGATTTCGTCTGCACCAACCACTCGCGTTACAACTTCCTGGCGCGAGATTTGGCGACCGGATTCTGTTTATCGGTTCAGCTAGGCGTCTTTCTTACTTTGAAGACATGAAGTCCGGCCCGCTTGACCTTCTTGACCGAGTCCCGAATTGGAAGGTTCCGATTGCGCTTGAAGTAATCCCTAATCTTTCTTGCGTTCACGGGGTCGGTCGTCTTCGCTTTTCTTCCGCTGCCAACTTGCCACCGGGTCGCCTAAGTCTCCTTAAACAATTTAACCACATGGGACACGGTCGATTTGCCAATTTGCCCAACTGTTTGCGATCCACCTATGGCCTGGATTTTCCACGACCATGCCCATATTTTTTTGTTGAAGCACTTCTTGCTTGGAAGCCATCCCGATAACTACTTGACAGATTGTGATGTGAATTTTGCGAATGTAAACAATATACTCTAAAGTAGTTTTACTTATAGTTGTATCAATTTTACCCATGCTATAGAAAATTATACACAAAAGAAAATGTTGCATTTTTTTCGAGTTCAATCTTTAGAAAGATATAAGCAGAATTATGTCGAGTTTATTGATAAAAGTATCAATCCAGGAATCTAGGAGGCTCTGCCCGCGGTAGGTTGGCTTTTCAAGAAAATTCAATAAAAAATAGCAGGTGAAAGAGGAGTGCCATTAACAATAAGGAAAGGAGAAGTCCCGTCCGAACAATAATAGTTTCCTGTGGGTCACATTCACCGTGTGTGTGTGGCTAAGACAATAGTTCGTGCTCATGTTTCAACCGACTGACAAGCTCAGACACGGAAGATCCTGGATACAAGTAGGAAACCCCTGTGTTTCAGCCCAGAAAAGCAGATAACAGAGTAGTTCATCAACTTTCTTAGCTTCGTCTTTCCCAACGACCTATATACATACACTTTCTCGCCAAGCAAAGCCTTCCGCACAATTCCATCCAACTTCCAACTCCAGATGTCTATGAAGGTTGCATGTTCTGCAGTTCTCAGCATCTTCTTAAGTAAACATCTAATCAACTCAACACTTCCCTTCCATCCCTTGTCATAAGGACCTGATCAGGTGTTGGGAAAAGAGATCGATAAACGAAGAGCCTGTCACACCCGAGGCAGCTCTTCTGGCGCTTCCATCGTCTCTTCAACAGCCAACCCAGGATTATGTATGGTCGGAAAATGCTATGCTATGCTATGTTTTATTGATAAAAGTATAAATCCACTAAACTTGTCCAGATTTCCATATCATAGAACAATTTTCGGCTATTGTCAAGCGTACACACTTAGAAAATTTTACAGTATTCGGTAATTTTTTACCGAACTTTCAACAGCTGAACAGTTCGGTAATCCGATTTACCGGATTTCGGTAAAATTTGACAAGTTCCGGTAATTTTTTTACCGGAATACTGTAAAATTTCACTGAAATCCGGTAAATCGGATTACCGAACGTTCAGCTGTTGAAAGTTCGGTAAAAAATTACCGAATACTGTAATTTTTTCTAAGTGTGTACTTTAAGGAAATGTGGCAAAACAATCAATATGCCGTCAGTTCTGGAGAAATACTAAAAAAAGAAAGCAGATTAGGTGGACAGTACCCAGGTAACCAATAAACATTTCCAAAGCGTCTTTACGGCAGCCTTTCAAGCATTTAAGTCGCAGTAAATGCAACATAAACGCCGCTTTTGGCCCAATATACGGCTGCTTGACTGCAATGCTATGATATTGCTTCATTAATGCTATGTTGCATTCTAAATGCTTATTACAGGCTACAAGCATTTAAATAGCATTTGAAATGCAGCTTTACAACCGATAGCTTTCAAGATGCTGATTTTTTTTTTCCTTTATTTTAGTGGCTCTCAGCCTCCTAGGCTGGTTCGCCACAAGATGCTGATATAATGCTAATATAATGCTTGTAGCATCTGAATTGCAGATTTAGAGTTGATTTACTGCATATGCCAAAGCTTATTGGTTACCTGGGTAGTACTGTGCAAGAAATTATGAGTGGAATTCAGAGATTGGCCTCCAAAAAACTAAAGAGAAATTCTAATTTTTAATTTTGCCCTTAGAATTTAATAAAAAACATACAGAATAGAGCCTTTGAATTTTTGGTAAGCTATTTCCTATTGCAGAGATTACTGGCTAAAATCGAATGAATCTGGCGCTTGGTTAGTTTTGATTAACCTTGTATTTCCAATAACAAACCATCATAACACTTTGTCAGTTGCACCAAAAGGAACATTAATGTTGATTTAGAGTGGCAATTAAGCGTTATCAAAAGTCTTGTTCCCCCAATGAAGTTAATCATCAACACACTTTGTAAGTGACCTCAGTAGCATCCGTACTGTACAAAATCACAGATCCAGACAAAACTAAACGTGAAAGTCCCATTTTACTCGGTGACATGGAGAATATGAATTAATTTTGTAAAAAGTGGATACACTCAAAGACTAAGTCATTCCAGTTTTTACGAAACTGAGTAGTAGTTTCAATGCGACTGCGTTAAGTGGTCTCTTATAGTACATTGAGTTCAATTTGTGGTCGTGCGTTTGGAGACGAATAGGTCATTTTAATGTTAATGTTATAAGAGAGACCGAAGCAAATTCAAATTTTAAATTTTAAATTGATTTGGTTAAAACGTAACGTTGCAAGAGCCGTTTGAAATTTTCATGGATATTGCTGTGGTATAGTTTGAAAATCGTTTTAACTGCAAGTGTGTCTCGGAGCGTTTTTCACAAAAGAAGTGTAAACTGAAATATTTATTCATCAATTGATTGATTGATGAATCTTTAGCTATAACTAAATTGATTGATAATTTATTGATTAATAAGAATCTCAGACGTTGCGAATCAAAACAAACCCAAAAAAGGAGAGAGTTCCTCTCCCATGTGCGCATCAAAAACAAAGTGCCTACAATATATCGCTAGAAAAACTATCACAAAGCTATCAGTAGTACATGAGCGCTTACCAAACGTCACCTTTTGCCTGGTGAGGTGGCGGATTCGTCCGTGCCTCGACCTACCCCGCAGTGGTATGTTAGGCAAAGGGTGACGTCCTTGGTTCGAGTACTACTGTACCCATGCCCTTTCGCTCAATTTTCAATACAGGTATACCTCGATAGTACGTACATCAACATTCGCACTTCAAATCGAAATTGCATAAAAACTACTGTTTGTTTCTGAAAACTTGTGTAATTAAAAGAAAGAGCAATTTTTTGCTCTGTCTTTTAGTTTTATTAGATTTTTCAGTACGGTGATGTACGTACTATCGAGGTATACCTGTACTTCTATTCTATTTCCATACTACCGTACACTGACGGAACTTTCAACATTTTCTCTTCATATCTTTCATTCTAGCAAAACATTACTGTCCACTCTCGGTGCCTCATGGTGAGGAGTGAATATTTCTTTCTTCTTCATAATCGTTACTCCACGCACGGAGAATACAAAATATAACAATTAGAGTATGCAAGCAGCTTGTTAGTCAGCAACACCACATAATTTTTGTGCTCTTTTCTACGTGCCCGAAATACCAGAAATAAAGGGTGATACGGTCAAAATTTGGTCAAGGGAAAACGCGTGTAAATCGGTGAAATCGTTTATTTAAAAAATCAAATTAAATTTCTTTTTCAAGTTCAATTAGTATAAAATTCAGGAAAAATATTCAGTTAGGCTTCCACTTTTCCAAATCCTAATTGCCGGGCCTTACGCTTGACCCCTGCCATCAGATTTTGTACAGCCACCTTGTCCACCTTCTTCGCCGCAGAAAGCCAGTTTGCCTTGAACTGCTGCTCGTCCTTAGCAGTTTTTTTGGTCTTCTTTAGGTTCCGCTTGACAATAGCCCAGTATTTCTCAATTGGGCGGAGCTCTGGCGTGTTGGGAAGGTTCTTGTCCTTGGGAACCACCTGCACGTTGTTGGCGGCGTACCACTCCACGGCCTTTTTACCGTAATGGCAAGATGCCAAATCCGGCCAAAACAGTACGGAACAACCGTGTTTCTTCAGGAAAGGCAGCAGACGTTTATTCAAACACTCTTTCACGTAAATTTCTTGGTCGACAGTCCCGGAAGCTATGAAAATGCTGCTTTTCAAGCCACAGGTACAGATGGCTTGCCAAACCAGATATTTCTTTGCGAACTTTGACAGTTTCGTGTGCTTGAAAATATCTGCTACCTTTCCCCTTCCTTTTGCCGTATAAAACTCCTGTCCCGGAAGCTGCTTGTAGTCGGCTTTGACGTAGGTTTCGTCGTCCATTACCACGCAGTCAAACTTCGTCAGCATCGTCGTGTACAGCCTCCGGGATCGCGCTTTGGCCGTCGTATTTTGTTTATCATCGCGATTTGGAGTCACTACCTTCTTGTAAGTCGATAGTCCGGCTCGTTTTTTGGCTCGATGCACGGTTGTAGACGATACACCCAGCTTATTTGCGGCATCTCGGAGAGATAGGTTAGGGTTTCGCTTGAAACTACCGGCAACTCTCTTTGTCGTCTCAGCGGCTTCCGGTTTTCGATTTCCGCCCGATCCAGACTTCCTGGCTGTCGACAAACGTTCCCCAAACACTTCAATTACATTTGTAACGGTTGATTTGGCAACTTTTAGCGATTTTGCCAACTTTGCGTGCGAGTAGCTCGGATTTTCGCGATGCGCGAGCAAAATTTTGATACGCTGCTCTTCTTGCTTGGACGGCATTTTGACAACTGAAGAGTGAATTCCAAAATCAAAATAGGAGCTACATTCTACACACACACACCTTCAAAATGAGGGGTGTTCAGGTTTTTTAAATGCAAAATTGAAAGAAATACGTCAAGTTGATATTGACCAAATTTTGACCGTATCGCCCTTTAGCAGTAAGTTGAGTTTAATTATTAGGTATCAGGCCCTTAATGGTTAATAATTTTTTATTCTCAGCTTAAATTTGAAAAATCTTCTGCAGTGCTGTTTAAGCTTGGATTTTTTTTTTAATTAACTTAAATGCATATTTTTAAAATAGATTAATTAAGTGATTTGAAAATAAATAGGCAACCACAGAATTTCAATTATCCATACTAATTCCCTCAAAAACCTCATACTAATTTTGCTAAAAATCCTCAAATGGTTTTTGCCAAGTCTCAATTTGGGGAAATAATTAGTACCTAATTTGAAACTGTTCACTAGGTGGAACTGTGGAACTAGGTTTTTAAAACTTGCACCAGTCTGCTTAGTTCTTTCAGGATTATATGAAATATGCAAGCAAATCTTGATTTATTTTAGTGTACCCCACAAAACAACAGTCAAATCAAACTCTTCAAACGTTCCACTCATTCATGGAAAATAACACACTTGAGGAAAATGATAAGTCCAACAGATTTCACAAAATTAACCACTCAGGTAGGCAACAAAGGAGTTTCCAAGAGGCGCATTTATTTCTGAATGGCTCTCAAGCTAACTTCCCGAAGCATTTCAATTTTCACTTTTCCGGTTCACATTCTGTTGAAAAGATTAATGGCAAAAAGTTGCTCCGTTTGATAAAATCCATTTCCATCTGCAATCATCATTCTTTTGAAAGTTGTGCTCAATGGTCAATGGGAGAGGAAATAAAGCCCGGATAAGATGATACCTCAATGAGCAGCTGCTGCGTTTGCTGCAATTTCTCATGCCAATCCTCACTCTCACTCCAAAGGCAGTGGTTTGACCGTGGCTTGCTGCGAGCTCGATTCAATAGCAGCTTAGTGTGTTTGTGTCTTTGGAAAAGCGGTTCGTATTGAAAATTCCCCCAGTTTAAAAACATGTGAAATCAACCATGGTTCACTGAGCTTATGTTAGTTAAGACTGACTGCACAGTGCTACTCCGGGATTGATTAGATCGGGTGGAATTGATTATGAATCTGAAACTGAATAGCGGAGAGGGAATGCAAACTAGACTGATGCAGATTTTGAAATATCTATATCATGTCTTAAAAATTGTACTCGAAAAAAAAATGCAACACTTTCTTTTGTGTGTAACTTTGCATGCACACTACCGAAATGTCATGTAAATTTCTGTCTGCTGCGACCGACAGATGCAAGCGTCCTTTAGCACATAAGAATGAATTGAAAGAGATGAGGAAACAAATTAAATCGAACACATCTTTCGTCGAATTGCGTATGTGTCAGTCTCGGAAGACATAATTATACATGAAATATTTCTTAACGTAACGAAACAGTTGGGAATTGACAATTCGTTCGTGTTCCGTGTGCTAAAGTCGTTCAAAGAGACCCAGACGACCCAGCGGTGAGCTGGTAGCGGAGGAAAAGCGAAGACGACCGACCCCGTGAGCGTAAGGGAGAGGATTCAGAACGTGGCCAAGAAGGTCAATTCTTCCGCCTTGTTCGTTCAGGCAATGAAGCGGGCCGGACTTTGTTTCTGGGATGTAAGAAAGAATATGGTGTCCAAATTCCGCGCCAGGAAGCTATACAGCTAGTGTTCGGTCCAGCCAAAATGCATCGTAATTGACGTTGAGACCTACATTGAAGTGGACGCCAAGCAGATCCCCAGCCTGGAGTGTTTCGTCGGGAAGTCCCTCCTGTATGATCCGGAGAAGTTCCGGAAGAAGAAGGTTGACAAATTGCTAAAGAAGTACTTGGTGTGGCATGCGATCTGTGGGTGCGGCAATTTAAGCAAGCTGTACATAACGACCAGCATCACCGGCCAAACATATAAGAAGAATGCCTCCAGAAGCGCTTGCTGCCCTCCCTTCGGTCTCACGAAGGTGACACTCTGTTTTGGCCGGTCATTGCGCGAAGCCGAAGATGATGTGTTACGAAGCCAACGATGTGCCTATGAAGCCAAGATCAGCTTTTCGTGGTGCGTTACGGGGTATCAGATCTACCATCGAACCATAATCCGAATTAATTCAAACCAGGGAATATATTTGTTTTTGTAGTCAAATGCACATTTAATAGTCCTTATTACATTTTGTGTCTTGTGAAAAGCGACAATACTCGGATTCATCCACCGAGGATGAGCTTGAAATATGGAAAACATGGCTAGTCTTCATTTATGTGAATTCTCATTTTCTATTTGATGTTCTATAGTTTAAATTGGTTCGGACTAGGGTTCTGATGCATGGTCAGTATCGGCGTTATTGTTTGTTTTGTTTGCAATGAATGCAGTTTTGATTGATAAAGGGACGCGCCTTTGAAGAGTGCTGTCACTCACAAAGGGTTTAAATGGCGGAAACTTTCAATAAAACTGGATTCATTGCCAACAACACAAACAATGACAACTGTAACTACACCGAATACTTCATAAATTTTTAAATAGTGATGAAGTAACTCGCACTAATCAAATCATCAAATGAAGTAAGTAGCACTAATCAAATGATATGGGATATACTACAATAGATCAAATTACTGAACAGTGGAAAAAAAAAGTATTGATGAAAGTTCGTAAGAAGGATGGCGCAAGTGTTGCACAGGTTTTTATTGATAGCGATAAGTCCAAGGTGCGGATATTAAGCCTTGAAGAGGAGGTTGAATCAACTTAAAGGGTGATACGGTCAAAATTTGGTCAAGGGAAAACGCGTGTAAATCGGTGAAATCGTTTATTTAAAAAATCAAATTAAATTTCTTTTTCAAGTTCAATTAGTAGAAAATTCAGGAAAAGTATTCAGTTAGGCTTCCGCTTTTCCAAATCCGAATTGCCGGGCCTTATGCTTGACCCCTGCCATCAGATTTTGTACAGCTACCTTGTCCACCTTCTTCGCCGCAGAAAGCCAGTTTGCCTTGAACTGCTGCTCGTCCTTAGCGGTTTTTTTTTGTCTTCTTTAGGTTCCGCTTGACAATAGCCCAGTATTTCTCAATTGGGCGGAGCTCTGGCGTGTTGGGAGGGTTCTTGTCCTTGGGAACCACCTGCACGTTGTTGGCGGCGTACCACTCCACGGCCTTTTTACCGTAATGGCAAGATGCCAAATCCGGCCAAAACAGTACGGAACAATCGTTTTTCTTCAGGAAAGGCAGCAGACGTTTATTCAAACACTCTTTCACGTAAATTTCTTGGTCGACAGTCCCGGAAGCTATGAAAATGCTGCTTTTCAAGCCACAGGTACAGATGGCTTGCCAAACCAGATATTTCTTTGCGAACTTTGACAGTTTCGTGTGCTTGAAAATATCTGCTACCTTTCCCCTTCCTTTTGCCGTATAAAACTCCTGTCCCGGAAGCTGCTTGTAGTCGGCTTTGACGTAGGTTTCGTCGTCCATTACCACGCAGTCAAACTTCGTCAGCATCGTCGTGTACAGCCTCCGGGATCGCGCTTTGGCCGTCGTATTTTGTTTATCATCGCGATTTGGAGTCACTACCTTCTTGTAAGTCGATAGTCCGGCTCGTTTTTTGGCTCGATGCACGGTTGTAGACGATACACCCAGCTTATTTGCGGCATCTCGGAGAGATAGGTTAGGGTTTCGCTTGAAACTACCGGCAACTCTCTTTGTCGTCTCAGCGGCTTCCGGTTTTCGATTTCCCCCCGATCCAGACTTCCTGGCTGTCGACAAACGTTCCCCAAACACTTTAATTACATTTGTAACGGTTGATTTGGCAACTTTTAGCGATTTTGCCAACTTTGCGTGCGAGTAGCTCGGATTTTCGCGATGCGCGAGCAAAATTTTGATACGCTGCTCTTCTTGCTTGGACGGCATTTTGACAACTGAAGAGTGAATTCCAAAATCAAAATAGGAGCAACATTCTACACACACACACCTTCAAAATGAGGGGTGTTCAGGTTTTTTAAATGCAAAATTGAAAGAAATACGTCAAGTTGATATTGACCAAATTTTGACCGTATCGCCCTTTACTTTACAAAAGCATAACTAATATGTATTTATTTATACCCTGAGAGTTCCAAAAACATTCGATTTAAAATTATTTTTGGTGATCATTTTTATCTGTAGCATTTAGTTGAATGCAATCTTCAATAAAAATAACATTGAATATGATTGGTAGATACTCATGGCTATATTGTTTTCAAAAATAAGATATCACTTAAACTCACTGTTTTCCAAAATAGAATCTATCGTGAATGGAAATTTTACAATCTACGTATACAGCTCAAAAAAGTAGTGTGCATTTCAGTTCAATATAATGCACTTAAAAGTAGTGCGCACTTCAGTTCAATATAATGCACTTAAATGAAGCTTCACAACAATTATAATCTGGGACATTCGATTCATTGCGGATAATGTTGTAGACAAAAGCTCGTCTTTGTTACTACTATTGCATGCAACTTGCTGCTTCGTGTGGAAGGAAATTCAATTTTACATGCTCTAATATTTTCATCACAACAAAAACTTTGATTTTATATCTGTGTAGACCATATAAAGGGTGTCCACGATGAAATTGCCACACTATGAAATTGCTCTAACTTTTTAGACTAAGTTTTAAAGTCCTGTGATCAAAACTCGCGGAAATGGAGTCGAAAGAACAGCTCGTGCGTGATAAAATCTTGCGCATTCATCACGAGAACAAGGATCTCTCGCATCGTTCCATCGCTAAAACGTTGGGAATCGCGAATTCCACGGTGTCGCGAGTGATTAAGCGGTTCGAGGAACGGTTGACCACCGATCGGAAGCCCAGAAGTGAAGGAAAAAGTATTCCGTACAACACCAAAAATCACAACCGCGTAGTTGGGGCCTTCAACCGAAACCCGAACGCCTCCGTTCGGGATGTGGCTAAGAAGCTGCACCTAAGCCGAAGTTTTGTCCAGAAGGCCAAAACTAAGCTGGGCTTCGAACGTTCAAGGTACAAAAGGCCCCTAATCGCGACGAGAAGCAGAACAAGTCCGCCAAAACTCGTGCCAGGAAGTTGTACCTCAACATGCTGACGAAAGTTGAATGCTGCATCATGGACGACGAAACATATGTGAAGGCCGACTTCAAACAGATCCCCGGCAACCTGTTTTTCACGGCCAAGGATAAGTTCAGCGTTCCAGAGCATGTCCGCACTCAGAAGATGTCCAAATTTGCGAAGAAATTCCTGGTTTGGCAAGCCATTTGCACGTGCGGGAAGCGGTGACCCAGGACACGATGAACGGACAGGTGTACATAAAAGAGTGCCTCCAGAAGCGGCTGTTTCCTCTCCTGAAGGCCCACAACGTCCCAACAATCTTCTGGCCGGATTTGGCCTCATGCCACTACTCCAAGGACGTGCTGAAGTGGTATGCGGACAATAAGGTCAATTTCGTGCCGAAAATGTTCAACCCTCCCAACACTCCGGAGCTCCGCCCCATCGAGAAGTACTGGGCGATTATGAAGCAGCACCTTCTTAAACGACCTAAGGTAGTGAAGACAATCGAGGAACTGAAGAAAGTATGGGTTTACATGCAAAAAACGGTTGATTCACAGGTTGTGCAGAATCTTATGGTCGGGGTTAAGGCCAAGGAGCGGGCATTTGCGTATGGACTGTAAATAAAATACGAGTAAAATGGTAAAATGAAGTTTAATAGTTATTTCTCAATCCCTGAAAATTTGATGGCAATCGGATGAAAACTCGAATTTTGCGAATCAATTTTGTGTGTGGCAATTTCATCGTGGACACCCTTTATATTAACATATAGATTATTGTTGAATAAATATTGAGGTTTTGGTTGCAAAAGACTTTATTTTCTATGTTTTATGATGACAATAGATTTAATTGAACCATACCAAGACAGTACACAGAAACAAATCTTAGTATTCATTGTGATGTAAATCTCAGAGCATGTAAAATTATTTTTCATTTCACACGAAGCAGCAACTTGCATGGAATAGTTCCAACAAAGACGAGCATTTGCATACAACATTAAAGACATTGTTAAGAACGTACTAGAACTTTACACGTTTAATAATTTAAATGTGTATGTTTTCTGACGCTCCATTTATGAGCATGATATTGAACAGAAATTCACACTACTTTTTCGAACTGTGTATGACTAGGGCCTGTTCATAAGTCACGTAGACTCATTTATTAAAATCTCACACTACCTCCCTTCCCCTTATTGACTTTTCTTTGTATGGAGCGTAGTAAAGTCTTCTTGGTTTATAAAAAGCATCTTAAATGTCCTAGAACAAAAATAATTATATTTTTTATAGTTTTGTAGTGCAATCTCAGCGTAACGTTTTGTTTCGGAAGTGCTGATATACTTTCAAGTAAATATCTTTCAATTTGAACTTATTTTTTAGAACAAATCAAAACTGTGACAATTCGTTTTGCGCAGTTGACTGGACCGTATTTTTCTTTGTTTCGTATTTACGTGACTTTCAGTGAGAGGCTGGAACGTCATGCCAGGGAGACGACCAACATACAACATATCGAACCCACCAACATATAGACCGGGACCAACGACGTTACTTTCCTTCCGAAGGTGTGATTAAACATTTTTCGTCTAAGAAAATGCCGCCGGCTTGAATTGATGCCAGACCGACTGAAAGGAATCGGCGGACCCATGAAAAAATTTGAGCCATGGATTTTCAGCTGCGCCATAAGGTGTTGAAGTGCGTTAAAGCCAACCAAGGTTTTTCGAGCCAAGATGTAGCCAGAAGGTACAACGCCAACTTTCAAACGGTGTGAAGTAGAATACGGTGGCCAAAATGTGTGCAAGGCTCATGTACGATCGTGTTTTGACGAAACACAAAGGCTGCACTTTGATACATGACGAAACATACATCAAACTCTATTTTAGTAGCTTCCCAGTAAAAAGTTTTAAATTTACAATATTATAGCCGAGAAGATTCAAGTTTGTATTTACCGACAAGTTCGCGAAGAAGGCCATGCTTTGGCAAGCGATTAGAAAACGGAGCCATTCGTCACATTCTCGACGATGACACCCCAAATTTACATCGAAGAATGCCTGAAAAAGCGTCTATTGCCGTTCATCCGCAAGCATAGGGACAAAGCCATCTTTTTGCCGAATTGGCCAGCTACCACTTCTCCTAGGTGGTGCTGGAGTGGTATACTTCCAACAAGATCGATTTTGTCCCCAAGCTAATGAATCCTCAGAATTGCCCGGAATTTCGACCAATCAAAAAATACTGGGCAATTTCAAAGCAGTGACTTCGACGATGAGGCCAGGCAGTCAAATATATCCAGTTAATGCGGGAAAAATGGAGCGCAGATTCCGTGTCCGTTTTCAGTGTGCGGGCTCTGATGAGCTTCATCAAAAGGAAGGTTTGAGATTTCGTTCGAACTGGAAAATGTAACCATGTAATGCTGTAACTTTGAAGTTTTAAAATGTTCTCTAAGAAAACAGTTAATCGGCTTTTGAAGCTTATTGAATCACGAGTTACAGATCTATTTGTGCGTACCGGTTTACTTTTAGTCAGCCGTTTGCGGTTTAAAGAGTTGATATGGAACAATAGAGATTCAACTATTCTATAGAATGGTAATACTTCATATAGGGTAACGGGATGTAGTGTCAGTCTAGCTCCTTTATTCACAATCTATGATGTCGATGAATTTTAACAAGCGCGTAAAATTCCCCCTCGTTTAATTGCATGCCAAAGGAGGCGTAAACAACGCAGATGGTTGTAGTCCTTGATGCGCCATACAACAATGTTTGCAATCTTTCATGCAACAGGCTTGATTCAGGCGTTATCTGGCTTAAATTTACATAAAATATCCCATTATTTTCTGCCAAATCTAGCATTCCCTTTATGTGCATTAGATAACGCAGAAAATTCAATGTTTCTTTTTATCTGTGTGGAAAATACTTATTTTTCTTCTAATTTATAGTCAATTTAAAGGTTAACACTCGAGTGAGATTATCGATTTTCTTATCATTTCAGTCACAATGGCTGCACTGATTAACCTAAATACATTATCTTTCGGAACTTCAAATGAGCTAAATTTCACAATATTGAGCCGATATATTTACTTTTGTGCTCTAGATGCACAGAAAATTGCAACACTTTATTAATGTACTGTTCACATATAAATATGAGCAATGATATCACAAGGAATCCATTGACCCAATTTCAGGGCCATATGATTTTCTG
Organism: Aedes japonicus; assembly: GCA_034211315.2. Classification (NCBI taxonomy): domain Eukaryota; kingdom Metazoa; phylum Arthropoda; class Insecta; order Diptera; family Culicidae; genus Aedes; species Aedes japonicus. The sequence goes on along the minus strand of JASCZW010006952.1, from coordinate 68,712 downwards.
TGTCCATTACTATGGTTTAATGTATTTTTTAAATAGTACAACTTTGTTATTGGTATAATTCTCCATGGAAATGTATGTAAATGTGTGTAATGTATGTAAATGTGGTTGCACATTTTTCAACTGGCATTACCAAACCAAAACTATAGCAACAAATGTAGCAACTATAGCAACAAACTATAGCAACAAAACTATAGCAACAATTCATGTAGTAAGAGTTATAACGTTCCTTTAGTTGCCACTCTCGGATCGGTTTTGAGGATTATCTCTCCGGCTCCTCACCAGGTGTTGAGTTATGAACCCCCAGGTTATCGGAAATTTTGAGAAGCTCTTTGAGTTGAATTCTCAAACCCGCTTCATGACCTTGTACCATTTGTACATAACACAGGATGTCAACCCTTCGCCGCACATTTCCAATCGTGTTTGCTTCTCCGATTTCGACAATTCGATTCATTTTGATTTATAAATAAATAAAGATTCATTTTGATTTATCCATGAAGCAGGAGCTTCGTGGAATCCCAGAGCATCATCGTCCTATGATTGCTCCGGTTATATTTGCTGCAAAGTTTGGTCAAGTTGATTCCACTAAATCGTTCTTCACAGGCGGATCATTGATAGAGGAGTCAGCAGGCTTGGTATGTTCAATGAAATTTATAGCGCCAATCGTAAACTTCAAGCTCCTTGTTCCGTATACGTCGCTGAATTAGTGGCAATACACTTTACGCTAGAAATTGTTGCCTCATTAACACCGGATCAGTAGTTCATTTTCACGGATAGTCTCAGTGCTATAGAGGCTATTCACTCATTGAGGCCGGTAAAGCACTCCTCGTATTTTCTCATGAAAATACAGGAGCTTCTAAGTGCTTTATCTTCGCGTTATTTTATCATCACCTTTGTATGGGTCCCTTCTCATTGTTCAATTCTGGGCAATGAGAAAGCGGACTCGCTTGCAAAGGTGGGCGCTATGGAAGGCGATATTTGTGATCGTCAAATCGCCTTCAACGAATTTTTTCCTATTTTTCGTCAACAGTCACTCGTCAGCTGGCAGTATAAATGGAGTGAAGGAGATTTGGGGCGATGGCAACATTCTATCATCCCAAAGGTGTCGAAGAAATCTTGGTTTAGGGGGATGGATGTGGGTCGAGACTTCATTCGTGTCATGTCTCGCCTCATGTCCAATCATTATTCTTTGAACGCTCATTTATACCGGGTTGGGCTGAGCGACAGCAATCTCTGTGAATGCGGACAAGGTTACCAGGACGCAGATCACATTGTTTGGTCATGTGCTGAGCGTCGCGGAGTCAGATCGGAGCTTTATGATTCCCTTCGGGCTCGAGTTAAAAACCCAATGTGCCAATTCGAGATATCTTGGCTGTACGTGATTTGGAGTACATGAAACTCATTTATGTGTTTTTGACTAACATTAGCCTTAGATTGTAGTTAGTTTAACCTGTATGTTTACTATAAGTTTTTTCTTATCTGTGTATGTGTTTTTTTTCTTTTTCAAAAAATGTCCAAGTCAAAAAAAAAACCAGGAATTGTATAGTTATAAGTGTTTAGATAATTTAGAATTTAAATTTTATGTGTTATGTAAACCATACTTTGAATTTCCACCCTCTTTCCCATCCGTAATTTGTAATTCCTATTAACCTCGAGACGACCGCGAGTAATTGGCTCTTTCCTCCTAACTTTAGTTTTAAGATAAATGATGTATAAAAATATGAAAATTTGACTCTGTAAAGTTGATTCAATTGAGCCTGTACAAATAAATGATCATTCAAAAAAAAACAAGCGTTTAAAATTTCCCCTCGTTTAATTCCAAGCCACAGAAGGCGTAAACAAAGAAATTGTTTGCAATCGTTCATGCACCATACAACAATGTTTGTAATCTCTCATACAACAATATGGATTCAGACGTTTTCTGGCTTTAAATTTACATGAAATATCCCATTATTTTCTGCTAAATCTAGTATTTCCTTTATGTGCATTAGATAATGCAGAAACCTCAATCTTTCTTTTTATCTGTGCACTTGATAAAATTCATTATTCTTGTTCGCCCTCTCCTCGACGTTGTCAAATCACCGTTTGAAGCCCCGTGGATATCTTGCTCAAATTTACATGAAATGTTGCATGAATTTATAGAAAATCTAGCATTGTATTTGCGTTCATTAGATAAAGCAGAAAATTGCATGCTCTTTCAAACTGTGTACCTTAAGATCCGTTTGAAAAAATAGGCATGGAATTGGTTGTGTCCCCATATTGGCTCTGAAAGTCTATTAACTTTCCACTACACATCCAAGAAGAAACATTGAAGCAGAAGCAAAACGGTAGTTTAACTGTGTGGATATTACAACCTCTTCTTTTTGTCATTATATTCCATGTTAATTTCTGCCCTTTATCCATTTGTCTCACCTATTCACCAAGTTAGCAAACATTGATAAACGTCAATAAAACGTTTTAATCGACGATAGCTTTTCAATCACACACAAAGTTTGTATGATCCACTGATCCCAACTACACCGTCCAACAACGCCGAGAGAATTCCATTAGCTAATACGTTTGCATGCTGTTCAATCTCCGTATTAAATTATGCCATTCACACAATCACACACAAACGCATTCCGCACCCGAGATGCACACGAATCGAGTGTCAGTTTCGATGTCAGCTTCATAATTCTACCCTCTTTTCGAAACAAGTTTGATGCGGAACTGCTGGTTGCGGTGCAATGGCTCTCATTATCCGGACCACCATCATCGGCTGCCGAGTTTGTTGTCGGAATGTTCGTGTCGTACGAAAACCCCTTGCAATTTGCTACAATTTCATTAGTGGAAAATTATGTTCATCTCTAACCAATGCGCTTCTTGGGCGCTGTGCTGCAAAGAAAACGTGTTTCGATTCAAGCATGTGGTTGTGGTGAAGCTACAAGCGTTGCAGCATCTTCCAAACCAGATTAGTTCCCTCGTTGTTAAGGAAGCGGAAATATATGTTATCCTTTCTGTGCTGCATTCTTGCAACCGGAGAGGTTCTGGGTGAAAAGTAATTTCATAGCACACCCACCGAAGCGATGCGATTGCATTCCTTCAGTCCTACATTTCCAGGAGTCACAACAGTAAAGGAACCAGCAGTCAGTGACGTGTCGCCGGCGAGGGATTCTTCGAAGCGTGACGCTCATTTAAACCACCTTCCCGGATGGGGAACTGTCCTAGGATGGGCAAAGGGCTGAGTGCAGGACTTGATATATCATATTTTCTATTATTCTTGTATTACACAGGGCTTACGAATTTGAAGGAGTCACTACCCGATTTTCACTAGTTATGGACTCGATGCGCTTCATTCGTATTAAACAACGCTGCAACCACCACTGATGAACATAAGTTCTGGATCTGAAACTTCAAGAGTGACAGTTGAAAAGGCTGTCGTAAGCAAAACTTATTGAAGCTTTTTCCCATAAATCGGAGCCTGTTTATTTATACAAATAACACTAACAGATAAGGGAATGCTTCCTTTACCTGATATCCTTGCAAGTGATAGTGATATCGAAAATAAGCTTTGATTGCCTAGTGTAGAACTCAAGAAGTTTTGTTTACAAAATCTGATGTGGCTCTTAAGTTGTTGCTCTTTAGTTATAAATGCCCAAGAACCACATTGACAACAGTATTATACACTCAGGCAAACAAACTTAAGAATTTGATAAGGTTCAACTAATGAACGATGCTTTGGTATTTCATAAGCCTGACTTATAAATTTGGCATTTGGTTCAACACTTCCTTGTTTTTCTACGCCTCCAAGCTTTTCTGTTAATAAGTTTAGATAAGGTCTATAACCACATTAATCTGGACACCTTCAAATCATTGTAACTTTTGAAATATTGCACGTAGGAATGAAAAATTTCATTGTGGTATAGCTGAAAGTCTATGATGAAAAAGATTATGATTGATGTTTACATTTCATGTTTAGTATTCAAGATGGCGACGAAAGAAAAACAAGTGCGCGAGCGAATTTTGTACGGCGCACGGCAAATCCCGACTTGTCAATACGGGACCTTGCAAAAACATTGCATTTGCCCAAATCCATTGTTTATGATGTGCTCAAATCATTTTCAAGTGACAAAAACAATAGACATCCTGTCATGGACCGAAAGGTGAAAAGGATATTAACGAAAAACCCAAATCTCTCCATTCGAACGGTGGCTCGTAAAATAGGGATGTCGCCTGGTTTTGTCCAAAAACCAAAACAACGTTTGGGACTTAAGTCGTACAAAGTAAAAACAGTTCCAAATCGCAACGACAAACAGAACTTGGAAGCAAAATCACGGGCTCGACATTTGTACTGCGAATATATGACGAAGTTTTCATGCGTTGTTATGGACGATGAAAGTTATGTCCTGGAGGATTTCAAGCAGCTTCCAGGGTTTTTTATTCTGCTATGGCCAGAAATGATACAGCTGAGCATTTCAGAATGAAGAAGGCATCGAAATTTCCCAAAAAATACCTTTTTTGGCAAGCAATTTGCACTTGTGGCAAAAAGAGTAAATCTTTCGTCACTACAAGCACAATCAACAAGAAGATCTATCAGAAAGAGTGTCTGCAGAAGCAATTGCTATCGTTCATCAAAAGTCACAAAGAAAAACCTTTGTTCTAGCCGATTTGGCATCATGCCACTATGCTAAAACTGTGATGGAGTGGTAACAAGCAAATCAAGTGAACATTGTACCAAAAACCGCAAGCCCGCCAAATTGCCCAGAGCTACGACCAATCGAGAGATATTGGGCTCTGATGAAGCGGCAGCTTTTTGGAAAGAAGCAAGAAATCAAAGACATCAAACTTTTTCCGCAAATTTGGAAAAAGACGGCTTCTACGATTTCTTGCTGTACAAGAAGAGTCTGTACAAACCCTAATGAACGGAGTTAAGCGCAAAGTTCGAAAATGTTAGGCAAATACCGAATAACTATGTTTTGTCTTCACGAATTGTTAAAACACATCCTATGAATCTGAAATAAACAACTACGATGGAAATATAATGCTAGTTTAGTATGAATTTTGTTACTCTGATATTTTGTTACCCTGATATGTGATAATGTTGATATAATGTGGCTATACCGCACATGGTTTCCACTAAATGTCTGTACGGGTGATTTATCAAATAGTAGTTTAATTATTGTCTTAAAAATCGATTCAAATGCAGAAGTAGACAAAAACTAATATATTCCATGTTTTTTAATATATGATCAACGCTGTCTGAAAATAGCGGCCGTCACGAAATATTGTTTACAACCTATTTAATGCTTGGCATATTATCAAGATGTTGAGGTTGGACATTTTCCCGCGACAATCCATTCAATGGTCAAAATGCATCTTTCAACAGTAAACTATTAAAAATCACGAAAATAAAAAGTATTACAATATTTTTTTTTTGCCGGCTAAATTTAGTAAACGCACAGTACTTTCCTATCACAGATTTCAAATGTGAACAAGAGAGGTTTCATATGCATATGTATGCCATATTTGTCCCTCTCCTTCTGTGGGAGACAAGAGCGAACCTACCATTCTTTACTCTCTTTTCGTTTATGGAGGAGCACAGCACACTCTTCCTTTGTGTGTAGTTTTTGAAATGAACTGCTCGGTGAGATTAAATCACTTGCCTCTGGAAGCCACTCGCGAGTTAAATCATCGCTCTGGAATATATTGCAGTGAACACACAGAACCGCACCCCAGGGAGCACTGGAGTGTGAGAACTCGTACAGTTTCCGGTTTCCATTTTTACTTTGATATGTAAGTTATAACGTATCAATTTCACCTTGAGAATAAAGGCTTGCAGATTCTTGTGAGGGAGCGTGTTGAAAAAAAGAGCCTTAACCTATGCACAATATCATCTAGCATAGGGTAAGCGTAGCAATAGTTGCGGAGACTCCATAAGCAACTATAGGAGCCTAACACTTTAAAGTTACCGCAGTTAATGGAGTGTTCACCCTATACAGGATAAATAAATTACTGTTTGAGGCATGGGAGTGTGGGTGTCACTCGAGTCATAACCCTAACTTTATGTATTTCCTGGCGAAGACAGATAAAATGCTCTGCTCGCTGCTAAACCATTGCACAATAGGACGGCTCCATATTAAGCAGTGGCCTAAACCACGCATTTCAGAAAATTACATTGTTGTCCGGATGTGGGGTAGCTTTGGACAGTCATGGGCCATATTCGGAAAACGAAAAATATTCTACAGAGATTCATGAAATTTTTAATTTGCTACCTATTTCTACCCTTCCGAATAAGACTGAGAATAAGACTTAGATTTTTTTGCAGAAATCTGTAAAATTTTACCGAATTCTTAACAGCTGAACGTTCGATTTATCGGATTTCGGTAAAATTTTAAAGTTATCTGTAAAAAATTTACCGTATTTCGGTTAAATTTTACTGAAATCCGTTAGATCCGATTACCAAACGTTCACCTGTTGAGAATTCGGTGAAATTTTACAGATCTTTGTAAAAAAAATCTGAGTGTGTATGTCTTCAAGTTTTCACAAGCTGTGACAACTGTCATTAAATCATGAAGAGTGAACATTTGTGGCCTTCCCTTGTATATCCAACACTACAAACAGGGCAGTGGAGGAAGGGTTTACCTCCACTTATCATTTTTTTTTTCAAAGTCTTGCTTCATTTCAAATTATTGATCAAAATGATCTCCAAGCGCGCAAATAGGACGATAAAGATTTATAAAGATAATGTGTTTACATAAACAACAGGAGTTCAATCTGTAAGTGCTGATTTAACACTGAAATCTGCAGGAAATGAAAAATAACATCCAACCGGCCACCAACTTGGGAATGTTTTGTTTATTTTCTAGGCATTGAACAGTTCATTGTGGGCCAATGTGTCCCAAAATGTTCAAGATAATAATCATTCAATGCATTCAAATGCATGTTTTAGATGTAAGAAATGATTAGTCCTATAAAACGAGTTTCTCCGGTGGACATTCCGGTGGCCACTGGGGAGTTAATTAGTCAATAACTTATTTCCGTGCTAAAATTATCTTGACCATGACGAATCACGAAGATTGAGCTATCAAACGCTAGGTTTGGGTGAAAAAAATAATTTGTCTCAAAATATGGGTTAATTCGAGGGACAATTTGGTAGCCCTAGATGACTAGCGTGGTAACCCGGGTAACCAATAAGCAAATGCAGTAAATTTACCCCAAATCTGCATTTCAGATGCTACAAGCATTATATTAGCATTATATCAGCATCATGAGCGCTATCTGTGGTGAAGCTGCATTTCAAATGCTTTTTAAATGCTTGTAGCCTGTTATAAGCATTTATAATGCAAGATAGCCTTTACGAAGCATTATTATAGCATTGCAGTAAAGCAGCCGTAAATTGGGCCAAATGCGACATTTATGTTTTATTTCCTTCTTGAATCTTGAATCTTGAACAAAATCTTGACCATGAAGAATCACAAAGATTGAGCCGCCGTAACCATGATTTTGGTGCAAAAACAAAATACCATTGATAATTTATGATAACTTATGATTACTTGTCACTTCAAAACTTATTGGAAACACCTTGGGTGCACTGGCAAGCAACTAATCGACATGTAGCTGATGGGTCCTCCCTAAGCGCAGTTGGTAAAGGCGCAGCTACAAAGCAACACCATGCTGGTGATGGTTGGGTTCGATTCCCGGTCTGGTCTAGACTTTCTTCATTATGGAAAATGTCTCGACTCCCTGCGCATAGGGTATGATTGTACTTGCCACACAACCATACTTATGCAAAAATGGTACCTAGCATCGAAAGATCTCAATCAATAAATGAAGAAGTGCATTTAGAACACTAAGTTGAGAGCAAGCAATAATCTTGAAACGCTAAAAGAAGAAGACGTCGATGGCTCAGCAGGCTACCGCTTGCAAGCCGTTGGCTAGGTAGCCATTGGATATGCAGTCGTATGCTATCTCTACTAGCACACTTGTTGCAAACCAGTAAAAATTTCTTCAATATGACTCCCTGAGGTCTCAATCAAGTTGCTGCAACTAATTATGACGGTTGGGTGTTGCTTGGGTAGGCAGTCGGTTGACCAAGCCAGTTGTGCATTTGTAGCCAGTCGGTGGGTGTGGAAATTTGTGTTCTATTTGTAGGGAAAACTTCCCCCTGAACGGTGAAGGAGTCTCAATTCATCATGAGAATCTTGTCCGGCGCCAAAAACCACAGCATACAAATTTAAATAACAGTAGGTATAATTTTCATATTCGGTTTAAATTTGTGTTTCATTTGTATGAGAGTCCCCTCTTCTAAAACAGGGAAGGAGTTTCAAACCACCGTAGAAACATTTATTGTCTTTGAAAACCTCCACATGCCAAATTTAGTTCCATTTATTTGAATAATTTTCGAGTTATGCTGAAATTTGTGTTTAATTTTTATGGGAGCCCCCCTTTCACAGGGGGAGGGATCTCAAACTATCTTAAAACCTTTTCCCGGACCCAAAAACCCTTGCATGCAAATTTTCATAGCAATAGCGATACTTCTCATGTTTGGTTGAAATTTGTGTTTCATTTGTATAGGAGCCCTCCTTTCCAGAAGGAGAAGGGGTCTCAAATAACCATAGAAAGGTTTCTTGCTTTCAAAATTTCGACCATGCTGAATTTGATTCCATTTGCTTAATTAATTTTCGAGCTAAGAAGAAAATTGTTTTTCATTTGCATGGGAGCCCCCCTTTCTAGACGCGAGAGAGGTCTCGAACCACTAACTTTTTTCGTCTTTAAAAACCTCCACATACCAAATTAGGTTCCATTTGCTCAATTAGATCTTCACTAATGCAGAAATTTGTGTTTCAAGTATACAGGAGCCCCCCGAACAATTTCGAAAACCTTCACTTGCCAAAATTGATTTCATTTCCTTGACTAGTTCTCGAGTTATGCAGAAATTTGTGTATCTCTTGCATGGAAGCCCCCCCGCTCCTTTCACAGGACCACCATTGAAATATTTCTTGCTTCGATTTGCTTGATAAGTTTTTGAGTTATGCAGAAATGTGTACGTCATTTGTATGGGAGCCCCACTTTACAGCGTTGGGGGGGGGGTCTCTTAATATCATAAGAACCTTTCTTGGCCTTAAAAACCCCTGCATACAAATGTTCACGCTGATCGGTTCAGTAGTCTCTGAAATTCATTTTTGTATGTATAAATTTCGAATTCTTGTCAATTGGTGGCTAAAATAGTTCTAGTTTTCTCCGCATACCTTGAGCCTTGTGTTCATTTTTTAGCACGACTCGGAAAATTCAACTGTCTCTATAGTAACAATTGCATAAAAAAAAGAACTTTTTTTCGGATGGTGATAAAAAAGAAGCTAAGACAGATAATTGCTTTTGATAAATTTCCCATGGAAGGTAATTATTTAAGCTTACTTGCAAAAAATTCTACGCCTTTGCGAGCGGCCTTCCGGCAGTGAACCGGAACATTTGCCATGGCAGACAAAAACATGCGTGAAGGCATGTTTTTGAGTTCTGTCTTCGTTTTATTTCTCAATTCCTCCTCAGTTTTCGCGGCAAAATTGTTGGAGTAGATCTTACGCTTCAGGTTGGCCCAGAAAATCTCGATGCTGGGGCACGTTGGGCGGGTTCGCCGACTGGGGTACAAAATCGATATTCAGCCGCTCAATCTCCTCAACGATCACTTCGAGTAGAGGGCCGACGCCAGATCCGGCCAGAACACCGTGTCTTCGCCCTTATGGTATTTCTTGATGAACTTCCGTCAGGCATTTCGTACTATAAATTTTCCCGTTCACGGCCAGTCCGAAGCGAAAGAAGAGCGGCTTTGACATCCCTTCTCTCTGATTGTCAGCCACAGCTGCACCTTTTTGGAGAACTTGATGTGTGAATTGAACTGCACTTTGGTGATCACTTCCTTCGTGGGGGAAGTAAAATATGAAGAGCCCTGCCAGTCGTTGCCATCCAGAGTGAGATAGATTTCGTCGTCCGTCACCACCGCCACGTCGCGATTCGCCGGGAAAATCGTGTTGACCATCTTATTCAGCCGCTGCTGCTGCGTCATTGCCTGCAGCTCCGAAACCAGTGAACATGACTTCATGTATGTTCATGCTCACCAGGTACTGTTTCATTGTTTGACCGGTTGAACCGACCTCCCGGCCAAGCTTACGCAACAATGTAGCCACTTTTCCCTCGGTCTTCCTCTTCAGCATCCTTTGGAGCATCTTGTCACTCTGGGTCATCGGCCGTCACGAACCGTGCTTTCTTTCGATGCTCTGATTGTTGTCTAATAGTGCCAAGATGTTGTAGATGCCGGAACGGGCGTATCCGGCGTCCACAAAGTGCCGCACGATGTCCGTTTTCGACGCGGCGGGGTTCCGTTCTTTGAACGCGCACACCTCTGAACGGAGTTGCTTCACTGTTTTTGCCATCACGGTTAGAGTTCGACTGATAGAGCTGTCAAATTTTGTCTGCTGACTCATGGGTTACTATGATTGATGCTGTTTGGGTAGTTTTGTCAGTGTGGGTGAAGGTAAACCCATGAAAAATCGGAAATTTTTGTTAATTTTTTAAAATGTAACTGTAAAAAAGGCAGTATGATAAGTATCGTGCCGTCTGCGGTAGCAATATTTGCGACATGTTTAACTTAATGTCTACATTGAACTTAGTTTAAACATTATTCAAATAGAATGAAACTAGGAAGCGGGCAACTTTATGTTGAATATATAATCGAATACGCATTTCATTTGATGAACTCCCGGGTGGGAAAGGCCAGCAATTCAGAAGGTAGTGTTTTTGCCAGTTAAGGAAACAGGATTCGTCGCTCGAATAATTTTTGCAATCCCTATTCATAAGCTACCTATTTTGTTCGAATTTATTCGTTTGAAGAAGCCTGTAACTACCTTGGAAATTGAATCATAAAACAATAGCTGTAAAATTTTTGTTTGAATAGCACCCATTGACGTATAATGTTGTCCTCTATGAACGTCACAAATAAATGCGTCATCCAAAACAATGCCGTCCTGTTGCCTAGTCCCATACTGAAGAACCAATAACTTCCACGACACTTTTTCCTCATATCATAACAATTTTTCATACGAAGCTATTTGAAATTTAGCATTGCTTTGTAAATGTTCCCATATTTCATCTGCAGACCAACCAACGCAGTCTAACCTGCCAATGTCCCGTTCTGTAGTTTTCTCATTCCGCACTCCCTTCGCTTAACAAATGTGAATTTTATTTATGATCTTATTGGTAAAATTTTTCCCTATAAATTATAATTTTCACATGTTGTACCGGCTAGACGGTGCGAGTTTCACAACCTGTACCGGCAAATTGAAAAAAATAATAATCATAGCTCCTCGCACCGCTAGCACTGAACCCGGAAGGCGGCGAGAAAGAACTGTACATCACGAAATTCCACCGTTTCCTTCTGATGGTGCGCCATTTTCCAGCGTGTTGCTATTTCCGAACCCGCGTGGCTTGCGGAAATTTATGATCCGTATCTTTCGAACGGGGTAAAATTAAATAAATCAATTCTCGCCATTCGCCACTCGCCTGCCCTCCACTCTTCCTTGGCCGCGGTCAGATCGGATCTGATTTGTTTGATTTCGCTTCCCGTGGGCCGAGGAATGCGCCCCCGGGTTGTCAGGAACAGAAGAAGCCCCCGACTTGTTGAAAGTTTTCTGCTGGGCCGGCGATATGCAGGTAGGACTATGGAGAGAGCATGGCGATTTCCCAGGCGTAGACAGATGGTTCCATAATAGGCCGCATAAATTTCGTGGCTTTTCAACAGCAGGCTTTGTGCGGAACCGTCTACATGTCGTCATGGTTGTTCGTAGAACTTGGCTGCCGTGTTGGTGGAGCCAGCTAGTTCCGTTCTGTGTCAAGCGTGTCGTGCGGATTAGTCGAAACCGGACCGCGACCGGCAGAAACATTTCAACAATTAATGAGAGAACTGGGGAAGCCAATTGTTGAGTGTTTGCCGGATGATGGAGGATCCGTCAGTATAGACTTCCGTGGAGGTGCTGGAATGACGCTCTACAAGTGGAGGACGAACCGATTGATGCGTTAAATTAAGCACGATTAGTAATTGTGAGGGGTGAGATACGGCGATCGTGGGAATGAACATATCAACGTTGATTATTTGTTGAATTTTTCAGGTAAGAACTTCTCGCAGCTTCCTTAAAGAAAGTCTTGCGCTCGTCATTATACAATTTATTGAAAAATCGACATAGAAAATAATGAGCAATGAATGTTTCATACTAAAAATTATATGAATAGAGACGCAATGAGCCAAGATAAAATCTTCAAAACGGTTCTGCATCCATCGGTACCGGTCGCAATCTCAAGGGACGCTTCAATCACCATAAGAGCACTGCGATCGAAATCCAAGCCTCATCAATTTCAAATCCGATACACATTTTTTTTTTCATCAAAGCAAGCCACTTCGAATTTTCCCTAACGGATGGAACCACCATCGGATCGGCGTCGTCATCCGCCGTTGCTAAGGTTCGGTGTCATCGTACGCCACTCAGTCAGTACACGACCGCAGTTCACAAGGAGCCAACCACTCATAATGTCAATTTGCCAAGAGGAAGAGCTTCTTTCATCCCATTGGCTGCGGCCATAAGCCATAATTTTTCATCAATCACCACTGCCACTGGGTTAAACCGTGGGACGAGAAAAAATCGAATTGGAGAGAAAGCTTTTAATTCGCTACAGCAGCAGAAAATTGTATTCATTGGATGTCGGTCGGTTCCATCATCTCGTCCCATCTCCCGGTAATGAACCACTTGAGCTCTGCGCGGTAATAGCACAAGAAGACACCACGGGACTGATGACCCAAATGGGATGGAATGAGGGAAAAATCACTTCAAAAGTACCACTTGAGAGCACTTGCCAATTGAATCCTTTGCCGCAATGAAGCGCGTTGCTCTCAAACCCAGAAACGGTAGTCCACGTCCTTTATTACATTCCCCGAGCGATAGAGGAAACAAGGAATTTCATAAACCTATCCTGTTTGGAATGGAAACGAGTTGGATCATCCATCTTGAACCGACTGACGGCAGTCGACACTTGCCGAAAGGTCAAAGGAATAAATATGGGAGGGGCTCTCAAAGGGCCCATAGAGTTTCTGAATTGGCTCTGTCATCAATTTCAGTGAGTTGCCGTAATGTTTTAATTGTGTGCCGTAGCGCGAAGTAACAGGACCACGGGAGGAGAGGATCCTTAAGGGTACTAGAGTTACAATAGTTGAAAAAAAAAATGAAGCCTTTGGCTATCAAGCCGCTCTTTATTCCAGCTACGAATTCTGCATTCTCTGCAATATTGAGCCTGCTGCATGGGAGAAGATTGCCGTGATTTTGACGTTGGGGAACTGTTTGCTGGATAATGGTAGAGCACTTGAATCGAAATCAATGCGATGGCAATATCATATCAGCACTGCAGACGCGGATGGTGTGACGGCATTTGGGCATTGATCGGAGCATTTTCATTAGTAAATCATGAATTGATAAATATATTTCTCAAATATCAGCTCTCATGTTATAAAGAAATGTGTGCTTCATTTGTATGAGAGCCTTGCCTCTTAAAGAGGGAGAAGGGTCTTAAACTACCATAGAAACATTGATTGCCTTCAAAAACCTCCAACCTGCCAAATTTAATTTGCTTGATAAGTTCTCAAGTTATGCGGAAATTTGTGCTTCATTTAAAAGGGAGTCCCCTTCCTTTTTAGAGGGTGGACTTAAACCACCATTGAAATATTTCTCTTCTTCAAAAACTTCGACATGCAAAATTTGATTCCTTTTGCTAGATTAGTTCTTGAGTTATGCAGATATAAGTGTTTCATTTGTATGAGAAAGCCCCCCCCCCCCCCCTTATTTCCAGAGGTCAAAAGAGTCTCAAACTATCATATAAGCATTTTTCTATTTGAGGAACCTCCACCTGCTAAATTTGGTAAAATTTGCTTGTCTAATTCTTGAGTTATTCATAAATTTGTTTTTCATTTGTATGAAAGCCCCCTTCTCTCTCTTTCAGAAAGCGGAGGGGTCTCAACTAAAGATGGGAGATCCGCTCCTGAGCTGTTCCACTGAATTCATTTCAATGAGCAAATGGCAAACAGCTCTATAAAAGAGAACCGCGGCTCACCAGCTCACCCGTTCTCACCGTTCTCACTGTCCACTTTGCTTTCATGTGAGTTGAACATTCATCGACTCTCTCAAATCAAAATGCAGAAGAGAAAAAGAGTAGAGAACTGTCTAAAGTGAACTGATCCCTTTTTGTTTGTCTTTTTTCTACAAACCGATGAACCGGCTGTATCAGACAGACAGACAGACAGACAGACAGACAGACAGACAGACAGACAGACAGACAGACAGACAGACAGACAGACAGACAGACAGACAGACAGACAGACAGACGAACAGACAGACAGACAGACAGACAGACAGACAGACAGACAGACAGACAGACAGACAGACAGACAGACAGACAGACAGACAGACAGACAGACAGACAGACAGACAGACAGACAGACAGACAGACAGACAGACAGACAGACAGACAGACAGACAGACAGACAGACAGACAGACAGACAGACAGACAGACAGACAGACAGACAGACAGACAGACAGACAGACAGACAGACAGACAGACAGACAGACAGACAGACAGACAGACAGACAGACAGACAGACCAGACAGACAGACAGACAGACAGACAGACAGACAGACAGACAGACAGACAGACAGACAGACAGACAGACAGACAGACAGACAGACAGACAGACAGACAGACAGACAGACAGACAGACAGACAGACAGACAGACAGACAGACAGACAGACAGACAGACAGACAGACAGACAGACAGACAGACAGACAGACAGACAGACAGACAGACAGACAGACAGACGAACAGACAGACAGACAGACAGACAGACAGACAGACAGACAGACAGACAGACAGACAGACAGACAGACAGACAGACAGACAGACAGACAGACAGGAGACAGACAGACAGACAGACAGAACAGACAGACAGACAGACAGAACAGACAGACAGACAGACAGACAGACAGACAGACAGACAGACAGACAGACAGACAGACAGACAGACAGACAGACAGACAGACAGACGGTTAAAAGCAAAAGAGGCCTAGTTAGAGACCCGTCGATAAAATGCGACAGCCTCGGAAGCAGAGGACTCCAGCAAAACCGGAGAGCCCATGGATGGGCCTGGGCTCATCCGGGCCATGGAAAGGAAACTAGATACGTTTCCAAAAGCATTGGTGTCGCAGAACACCTAAATGCTGTAATCGACTTTACGTCGACTCGTAACAATATCAGCAAAGACCTCAAACATAGCAAGTTGCACATCGTAGGTCAGTTCAGGCTGCATGCCGGAAGAGGGTTGAACTGGAAGCTTAGCTCCTAGCCAACCAAAGTGCCAGGGAAATTGCAAGGCAGGCTGCAGTGGCAAACACACGCAGACGGACGTGTCTTTTCTCCGTGGGAGATCCCTCTTCAACTACCGTGGTGGCAGGAACACATAAGCGGGGAAACTGCACCCGATACTTTCAAAAAGCGGCTGGTGAGCCCAAAGACATATGCAAACGTAGTGTTTGGGTTGGAGGGTCCAATCTCAAGCCCCACGGAGCGTGAAGAGAGTGGGTCGGCGCCACAGGTGCCAAGATTATGGCAGCCCAAGAGCCATCGACGAACGGAATGACAAGAGGGGTACGAGTGACGATCCCCCGAGAGGTAGGGGAAACCCCTGGAGAAAGGGGTGAAAGGTATGAAAAAAAAAGATAGACCTCATAAAGAAAAAGCGATTCAAAGCCAAGCACGAAAGCGGAGATGCGGTGATGCTCTTATCGAGAAGACCAATGAGTCTTACTGCTTGGAGGTCCGCAACACGATGCGCAGTGACGCTAAGCTCGAGGATATGGGCGTCGATGTACAGATTATTCACCGTACCTACACCGTTGAATCGATCGTAGAGCTTAGAAAGGACCATGAAACTGAAGGGCCTTGCATATAAAGAGCTGCCCAGAGAAGCCCTGGGAACGGGAGTGGAGGTATCTTGACAAAAAAGTGGTAAAAACCTGGACGAGATCACGGAAGATATAGTCAAATTACCACGGCTATAGAGACCTAGTGTTACCTCGATACGGCTGGCATTTGCTTCCGCGGACTCGGCTTTGAATTTGGCGAAACTCAAGGTGGTCCGATTGAACACTGACTTTGCATCAGCCACCAACAGCATGTTTTAAGTGCCTCGAGAAAATGTAAAGGCCCTATCAGGAAAGACCTATGCCGAAGGTGCGGAGAGAAAAATCACAAGGCTCGAGACTGCAATTGTATGACGTGCTCTGGGAGACCAGACGACAAGCACAGTCACGGGAGGCCTTTAATACACAGCCTTTAAGGGTAAACCAAAAGGCTAACCACAGTGCATGTAACTCAACTAAACCTGAAGCACTGTGAGGCAGCTCAGCAGTTGCTGTGCCAGTCAGTTCGCGAGGGAGGAGCTGTTGCCATTATATCCAACTCATACCGCATCCCTGCCGGTAACGAAAACTGGGTTGCGGATAGGTTCAATAGTTATGGCGGCATTATCGACGACGGATAAGTTCCCAGTCCAGGAGGTTGTCTCTACCTTAAACGAGGGCCTCGTGGTTTTAAAAGTGAATGGAGTGTTCTTCTGCAACTATTCTGCGCCGCCAAGATGGTCGACTGACTAGTTTTCACAAGTTATTGATCGGATAACAACGAAGCTAACTGGGCGAAATTCGTTGGTACTAGCGGGCAACTTCCACGCCTGGGCCCTGCAATGAGGCAGTCACCAAGCCAACCCAAGGAGTCAGGTCTTGAATGCCCTGGACCTGGCCAGGTTGAATGTAGACCTGGCCAACGGAAGTACCAAGAGTACCACCCATAGACATGGAGCGGAGTCCATCCACAACGTGAAGTTCTGCAGCCCTGGGCTGTCGAGCAACTGGAGGATAACTACACCCAAAGCGACAATTTGGTGGTTCGCTATAACATCGTCCACACTACAAGGAAGCGTGCAGAAGGACAAGAACCCACCCTATTCGCCCGCAGATAGACGACGTCCTACTTTGAAAAGAAAACATTTGATAGGGAGACACCGACCAGAGATGCTGCAGGTGATCTTTGGGGGACTCTTTTCAAACCACTACCCGAGTCCCTGGTCCCCGCCACCGCAGATTTGTTCCATGACCAGCGTTTCAGTATCCCAGACCATAACGCCGTCATAGAGGTAGAAGGATGGGCGGCCCAGCCGAAAATCCGTAACCACGTTGGCAATTATAACGGCACAAAGAGAGCTGGAGTCGAGGCGACGGTGACGAACGACGAATTCATTGCGATAGCAAATTCGCTTAAGGTGAACAAGGCGCCATGAGTAGATAGTATTCCGAACCTGGCTATCCTGCTAGTTCCTGAAATAATGGTGACGCAAAAATGTCTGAACGAGAGCCTTCCCGGACGCCTGGAAACTTCAAACCCTAGTATTGCTACCGAAGACAAGGAAGCCACCAGATGATCATCGGCATATAGACCTATATGTCTGTTGGATACAACGTGTAAGGTGTTCGAGAGAGTTATTCTCAACAGACTGACAAAGTGCACGGAGCGCCAGATGGGTAGCTATCGCCAACTCACTACAACGCTTCCAGGTTCCTAACGGGATGATGTCAATAGGCATAGTCATAAAATAGGATGTAGAGCGCTCTGAACAACGTGTTTCAAGAGGTATTCGGATGACCACTAGAGCCACATATATGGTAAAGAGGCAGCGTGCATGGAACAACTCAACTAAAGATCGATGAACCTATCGACTAATTCTGGAGCTATCCGGTTGGGTCGGAATTTACACTTATCGCAGATGCTGTCAAGCCATGGCTGCTTTAAACAGTATCTGCATAAATACGGGTATGCACCGAGTGCGCAGGAGTTGAGACGACGCGAAGTTCAGCATGATAGACGAAAGTGGTCACAACATGGCTACATATAATCTCGCCCAAATGGAAGGCGGGGACATCCGGGATGCGGTATGCAGAGCAGCCTTCCTCGATCTCCAACTAAAATAGCGGAACGACCAATTTCAGATCACAGGAACCAGCTAACTACTAAAGTCCTAAGACTTTTGTCCTAGGCATAGCGCGTGCTTAACAGCAAAATAGCCCCATCCCCGAAGGTTTCTGTAAAGTGGATTTTAAGCCAACGAATGACTGAGTCTTATGATTACTGTGAGGAGGGATTGAGAGCCCCATGATTCCATTATCACGGCAGTACATGACTGCTGTCAGGTTCAGATGTGAACTGTTGCTGTACCAAACTGGTGAAAAACTGGTTTGCTGAGTTGTTCAGGCAAATACAGGCGTTTTTTCATAAATCTCTACCTGCATGTGTCCTGATCTGATTGAATCCATGCTGGGTGTTATTGGCTCCTGCGAACTGAAAAGCCAGATGTCGCAAATCGTGATATGACTCGCCAGTTCCTCAGACTGTTTGTTCGTGAATACTTAACTGAATCTTTCAAAGTGTTGGCTGGAGAGTCCCTATAGAAATCAAGAAGTTATTTGGGAGCTGTTCAACAAAAGATGGTACCACTAGGTAATTTGAACCTTTTCCTGAGAGCTGTTTCAGACATGCAATTCGACGTTTAGATATTCCATCTTGAAAGCCTTGTCGTGACGTTTCGTCTGTTGTGCATTCGGTAGTGCCTTTTCATGTTATCAGCTGATGTGACAATGTGTCAAACTCTTGTAGAGTTGCCAGATTTTTATGCTCGCACGTTCGAAATTAAATTATGAGAAAATCGTGTTTACAAAACGAGCGTTAGCGAACTAACGAAAAAAAAATTACAAGGTTAAATTAAGACGTACAACTACGCAACAAAATGTAAGCCATATGGATTGTACAATGCAATATTCTTTGTATTGACCCTTTAAGGCCTAATTTTTGCCAGACGGTATAATACAAGCAACTTGGTGTATTCTGATTGATTTGTTGCTCAACTTAATAGACATGATAGAACAAAGGTAGGAACTATTTTTTTAAATTTTCCAAACTGTCTTGAATTTAAAAACTGGAGATCTACAATTGTAACAGAAGCCTTATCCGCTATTGAATGTTGTAATTTGTATACAAACATATTCAATGAATGTCCTGGATATTATATGTCAAACGAACTAACTTAACTTTGTATAGCCCATAAAGCTGCTGTTACAATTGTGGACCTTAAGTTTTTAAGAACAGTTCGAATGACCTGAAACAAACAAGGTTATCCTATGACGTCTGTGAACGTTTCAGAATATTCATTGAATATGTTTGAATAATTTATCGTAGCTTTGTAAGGCCCAAAGGGCTGCGGTTACTTCTGCTCATCTAAAGTTCTGAACTCAAGGTCAGTTTTTATTAACTTAAACATCCCAAGATACTTTGATAATGGTGACCTTGGTGACCTGGTGAAGATTTACTGAATGAGTCTGAATACACATCGTCACCGTTAATAGGTTATAAAGCTAATGTTACGACTGTAGATCCTAACTTCTGACCTCAATGGCAGGCTAGGTGACCTGAAACATCTTAAGATATCTCATTATACTTGTTGACCTTCCAAAAGACTCACTTGGTTTGGTCAAATACATATTGTTTCTTTGTTTAGTCCATATAGCTACAGTTACTGCTTTAGATTTTAAGTTTGGAACTCCAGGATTCAGAATATCCGAAGATTATCTCAATATGCCAAATTGTCCAAGATTTTGAGAAAATAGGTTTAATACACTTCGTAGCTTTGGATAGCTCAGAAAGATTTGGTTACAAACGTAGGTCCTACGTTCTGATCATAAGGATAGTTTAGTTTGGATTACAGCAGATGTCATATTGCTTTTGAAGGTTTGTTGACCTTCAAGAATATTAATTGAATATGTTTTTAAATATTTATTGTAACTTTGTATTGCCTGAAAATTACTGTTACAACTGTAAATTTTAAGTTCTGAACGCCAGGACAGCTTGAATTACCTATAGGATTATAAAGTTCAAAACTATTGATTGTTGAACTTCCAAAAAAAGTCATTTAATATGATTGAATACATATACATAATACATAGTTTTATGAAGCCCAATGAACTACTGTAGGCCTTTTGTTTTGAACTTAAGGACGGTTTGGATGACCTAGAATATCTCAAGTTTGTCACATTGTGTCTGTTGACCTTCCACACTATGCAATGAATATTGTTAAAAACATATTGTCCCTTTGCACCAAAAACCTCCGAAAAACCTACTGTTACAACTGAAGATCTTATGTTCTGAACACAAGGACAGTTTGGATGACCAAGATCATCCCAGTTTATCTCATAATGTTTTTTTTTTACGTTTGAAATTGTTCACTCAATATGGTTGAAAACGGAGCGTAGCTTTGAATAGCCCAAAAAACTATAGTTACTACTGTAGATCTTCAGTTCTGAACTCAAAGACAGTTT
Source organism: Aedes japonicus (assembly GCA_034211315.2). NCBI lineage: Eukaryota > Metazoa > Arthropoda > Insecta > Diptera > Culicidae > Aedes > Aedes japonicus. The sequence continues at coordinate 48,226 of JASCZW010006952.1, read as the reverse complement.
GAATGACTTAAATGATCACAAAATTACAAAATAGTGACAGTTGACCTTCCAAACGGTTCATTCAATATGTTTGAATACATATCGTAACCTTACATAGTCCTAAAAGCAATTGTTACAGTTGTAGATCTGAAGTTCTGAACTCATGTACATTTTGGATAACCAAGAACGTCCCAGAAAAATGCGAAAATGTTTAACGTTTATCAAAGAAAATTTTATAATACGAATGCATATGTACCATATTTCAAAACAACACTTACACTATTAATAGGCAATTTATTTTTTCTTCTTGAACTTCTTTATATTCATGAAGTTTGAGGTCGTCAATTATTCCTTAATTATACAAAAATGCTTTCAGTGAAGGAATCGGAATTTGAAGAAAATTAATTGTGTTTGACTTTGTTGAATAATTAACGTACAACCTTAGTGGAATATGTTTCCGCCATATTTAATCCGCTTTTATCAGATAAACCCCGAACGTTACATTCTTCCATTGAATATTTTTTCGATGCCGACAAACCGTACACAAATTTCTCTAATATTTACTTCCGCCGTGCAGGAGAACACCTCACAGGTTTCCTGTTTGTTCCATCTGCATAAACAACGGAAGGCAATAAATTCCTAACCTTCAAATACCAAAACAAACACCAGCGAATCTTCCTACGAGAGCCAGAGCCAATCAATATCCGTGTTATGATCTATGGCTGTCATCCATGGCAATGAGCAAAACAACAAGGAGACATGTTTTGCCCACACGAATCGGTTTTGGTGGGTTGAACCTCAACCAACCCAGGGAAGATCATAGAGCGTTCGACTACGGCCACCGCAAGTTCAATAGAGTGATAAATTCTTCGCTTCAGCGATGCAATCCTCCTCCTCCAGGCAGGCCCTCGAAATATACTGCCAAACCCAGTGGCCCACAAATACACCCCCCAGAACCGTTTCGACTTACACAAATTATTGCCTCCGCTGTCAGCTGTCGTTAGCCAAGGCCATAAATTTTGCAATCTCCTACCGTCGTTGTCGTGGCGGCGATGCTTCTTCACTGCTGACTGCTGCTATTCACCGAGTTCCGAGCTGGTTGCTGCCGGTTGTATCGACTTGATCGTCGTCCTCCCCGCCGCTGTAGTTCGTCGCTTTGATGCAGCCGGGATGAATGTGAAAGGGTTAGTAGGGTGCCTTCCACACCGCACCGTCACGACGTCCGTTCGGCTCTCAACTCAAAGTCCTGTCCGGGTCCTAGTTGCGGGTGTAATTAGAACGGAAAGAGGAAAGAAAAACAGACGAATACACAATTAGTGAAACGCTCGGTCGGGGATGCTGGTTGGGTCTGTGTTTTTGGGGTGGGGTGAGTCAATGGCAGGGTGGAGAGCTTGAACGGGCTGCCGAACAAAGCTCATCGAGTGTGAGAGGTTGTTTTGCAAAGTTCATGAGATCTTGTTTTCTTCAAGTTTGTCGAGCTGTTGTTTTAATTCACGGATTCAGTTGCTCGGTTGCTGTTCTCTGGTTGTTTATGTTTTTGCTGGGAAAAGTGGAAAGTTAATAACATTGATTGGTACCAACATCAGTGCGCGTTTTGCATTTTGACTTGATACGGCTTGAAATCCGAGGGTTGAAAAGTTTGTTGGGTGGGTGGACGGAGTAGAAATTGTGGGGGAGCAATTAGGTGGGTTTTGATATTTCAACATTAACATAAAGTTTTTCCCGTCAATCTGGGGTGAATTTGCGTGATTTGGCCCTGCCTCCGTGGTTGACAACTTAGGGTTTAAATCAATTTTAATTCTAAATTGCTATGTTTTGCCGGTTAATTCCATTAGAAAACGTTCACTTCGTTATGGCAAGCAAGTTTAAATGTGAAGCATTTAAATTCCATTTAATTGAAATAGGTGAATAATCAAGATGCATTTCCATTTTTAATTCAAGCAGCCATGTTAATTTTCCATTCCACTTGAATTAATTTGATTACACACTTGACCTAAAAGAGAACCTTAACAAGCTACGAATTTTTCAAAATGTGCCAACCAGATCGCAGTTTATTATCAGCAATTCTAAAACATTCAAACGTTGTGTTGTAATAACATTGGTCAGTTTTGTGATAAGTGTGTGTCTAGAAATTTGTTTTTGACATAGTTCCAGTCTTGTTCAAGTCTTCTGATAAATTGAAAGTTGATCCCGAAAAAATCCGAACAAAATTGCTGCGATTACAGTATTAAACCATTATCATTTCTAAACTTGCTGATCCCGGTGTGAGCGTTGCTACGCCTGCAACTATATGAATGAACATTACATTTTTTTTTTTTTTGAATGAGTGTTTTTTCACTAAGAAGGGGTTTAAACTTCTATCAGAACATTCTTCTTACCCAGACAATACACAGTTTGAAACTCATTTCTTGAATTTAAAAAACCCCGCATAACAATTTTGCTTCCATTTGCTTGATTAGTTATGTGGAAATTTGTGTTTCATTTGTATGAGTGCCATTTTCCCTTCCAGATGGGGAAGCGGTCTCAAACAATCATAAGAACCTTCCCCAGCTCCAAAAATCTTTGCATACATATTTTCAATCCGATAAAAATCCTGCGTCCAATAACCCCCACATGCCAAATGTGGTTTCATTTACTTGAATAGTTCTCGAGTTCTGCAGAATTGCGTTTCATTTGTATACCCCCCCCCTTTCCAGAGGGTAGAGGGTCTCAAACCACCATATGAATATGCCTCTCCTTCAAAAAAATCCATATGCCAAATTTGATTCCATTTGCTCTATTAGTTCTCGACTTATGCAGAAATTTTTGTTTCCTTTGTATGGGAGATCTTCTCTTGTGTGGTGGCCAAAAACAAAAGAGGCTACTGCACAGAAAAAGCTTACAAAACTTCAACGGCTAGTATCCATTGCTATAACGGTAGCGATGCGCAGCACTCCATCAAATGCGTTGAATGCAATTCTAAATCTGCTGCCTTTGCACGAATACATGCAACTAGAAGCGGAAAAGAGTATGCTTAGACTTAAACGGTTGAAAACTTTCATGTCTGGTGATTTAGTCGGTCACCTGAGCATTTCACAAAGCTTTCAAAATGGGCCAGTGATGTACATGAATGGAGACTGGATGAAACCTGTGGAAAACCATGACATCCCTTACAACATATGTGAAACGTCACGTATAGATTGGGAAGTCGGAGGTCCCACTGTTCGTCATGGCTACATAAAATTCTTCACAGATGGCTCAAAAATTGGAACAAAAACGGGAGCAGGAATCTTCGGCCCTGGGGTAGAAATCTCAGTGGCGATGGGAAACTATCCAACGGTTTTCCAAGCGGAGATCTTTGCTATAATAAAATGTGTTAACGTTTGTCTGAAGAGAAAATATAGATATGCAAATATTTGTATTTTTACAGACAGCCAAGCGGTACTCAAAGCGTTAAGTAATTATAAATGTACATCCAAACTTGTCTGGGAATGCATTCTTTCATTGCGAAAGGTGTGCCAAGAGAACTCGGTGAATTTATTCTGGGTTCCGGGACACTGTGGCATTGAAGGTAATGAAAGGGCAGACGAGCTTGCTTAACAAGGTTCAAATGCACAGTTTATTGGCCCAGAACCATTCTGCGGTATATCATACTGTGCCATCAAAATGGAATTAAAATCTTGGGAAGAGCAAAGGGTGATGACCAATTGGTTGGTCACCACAAAGTGTTCTCAAGCAAAAAGGTTTATAATTCCAAATGTTACAATTAGTAAAAAGCTTCTGGAGCTCAATAAGAGAGTTCTTTGTACCTATACTGGCCTAGTAACCGGACATTGCCCGAGTAGATATCTTTTGAAAAACATTGGCCAGGTTCAGAATGATATCTGTCGTTTCTGTAACATGGAACGTGAAACCTCGGAACATCTGCTTTGCAGTTGTGATGCTGTGTACAAGAGCAGACTTAAATTTCTGTGCAGTGGCTATATGCAACCTAAAGAAATTTTGACTGCAAATCCTGATAAGGTGGTGGGTTTTATAAACTCAATTTTGCCTGACTGGGAGACGCGTCTTAGGCTGGTCACTTGACAAATGGTGATCTAGCCTAACGATGCGAATTAGTATAGTAAACAGGGGTATATCACAAAAGTTCAACTCAGTGGACGCAGTGATTCTACGCCCCAACAAAAAAAAAATGGGAGATCTTCCCCTCCCCCCCTCCACTTTCAGAAGGCGGAGGAGTCTCAAATCGCCATAGAAATATTTCTCTCCTTCAAAAACCACCATATGCCAAATTTGCTTCCATTTGCTTCATTTGTTCTCGAGTTATGCAGAAATTTGTGATTCATTTGTTTGATAGCCCCCCCCCCCTCTCCACCTTCAAAAATTCCACATGCCAAATTTGGCCCCATTTCCCTGATTAGTTCTCGAGTTATGCAAGGATATGCGTTTCATTTGTATGGGATCCCCCCCTTTCAGAAAGGAGAGGGGTCTCAAATTAACATAGAAACATTTTTTGACTTCTTAAACCACAACATACTAAATTTCGTTCCGTTTGCTTGATTAGTTCCCGACTTATGCAGAATATTGTGTTTTATTTGTATCGGAGCCCCCCCCCCCTTTTTGGAAACAAAACTCGCACATGCTAAATTTGGTTTCTTTTGCTTGATTAGTTCTCGAGTTATGTAGAAATTAGTGTTTCATTTGTATGGAAGCGCCCCTTTCCAGAGAAAGGAGGGGTCTTTAACTATCATAAAAACCTACCTCGGCCCCAAAAATCCCTGCATACAAGATTTCATGCCGATCGGTTCAGTAGTTTTCGAGTCTATTAGGTTCAGACAGACAGACAGACAGAAATCCATTTTTATATATAAAGATTTAAATTAATCAAGCTAAGAGTTTAAAGAATGAGAGAAGACATTGGTTGTGAGGACAAGTTAATTTTTGGGTCAAAAAGGGGCCGCTGTCTTTGCATGGTGCAGCCTATCACCATGTAAGGTGCGGCTGATTATCGTCTTTTTTCCAGCGTGGGATTCTAAACAGTGCTATGCACGATAGTCCTCCGCGAGTTGGAGAAGGCCCAAGGTGAAACGGTATACAGACAGGCAAGGAACTAGCAAAATTGTATTGTTCGAAGGAAAATGCGCCGAATGGAAAATTAAATCACGAAACAATGGAGGCAATGAGTCGTGGTAACGACACATATAAATTCTTCGGGATGTTGGACATGAACATTGAGGCAGAAATTAGTCCGATAAAAACAACAAAGCTGCTGATAATTTGAGTAGAATCTGTGTTCATTTCTGGCAAACTTGAGCAAACATGTGTGTTAGCTATCATCATACTGTAACAGTTTTTATTAATTCGACCGAGATTTTTCATTAAGGCCTAACTGACAAACGTAAACAATGGCTTTTTATGCAAATTTCTCGTCATTAAAAACTCGTCTCTTCAATCCACCATGGTCATTTCGAAGAGAAAGAGCTCACCTATCCGATAAAATTGGAGGCTAACATGGGTAGCCTTTGTACCACTAGAAATTTACGGAAGAAACCATCGTTTACGTTTGTCAGTAAGGCCCTGATTGAAAATCTTTGTCGAATTATGCCATTTGTTGTGCCATTGCTAAAAGTTAACAAATCTAGGGTTTTTTTTTTTTCATTAGGACGAATCTGCAATTGAGAGACTCTCTTTGGTTACTTTCTCTTTCATTCATATTTCATTCGCCCTTTTGAAAAAAAATCCTAGAAATGTTGTTTTCTATTCAACTAGAACACATCAATGGCAGAAACTGAATGAAGGATGACTCAATGATTCAAGGTTCTAGAAACAGCGGATCCCCACTGAGAAAATGTCAGGATCGTGGGCCTGACCGTCAAGCTCTGAACAAAAGGTTCAAGCAACGACTGTAGATCTTTTTACTGTGGTTTTTTAAAGAAGCTACTCAACAAATCTCAAATCTACCCTGCACTAATCCTGATGTTATGACAGGAATTTTGTCTGGAAACGTTGAGGAAGTGAAAGAAGAATTTGAACAGCTGTCGTCTTCAAAGACGCTTGCCGGATTCCAGAAAATTGAACTGCGTTGGACAAATCTTGGCTGGGACTGATTGGCCATTCTCATTAGACCTGCCAAATTTGACAACCTTTGTTAAAAAGATGCTGATCCTATCGTACGGAAATGCGACGTTGCAGCGATAATTGAATTTCACATCCAGTATAGTCGTAATCAGTTTATACTCGAAAGCCTCGAATGCTTTATCGCAGAAATTCAAGCTCGAACAGAGCGCTTCAAATTTGTTGTACAACATTTCAAATCTAATGACTTTGGAAACATCTTGTACAGTGCCTAGTCAACTTATTACAACATTAAATCTAACAGTTTGACTGGCAACCCATTTTTCCCTAACCAATAAAAACTAATGGTTGGTGCCATCGATTAACTTATTGCTACTTGATATCTTGACATCCATTTTACACAGGTAAATGAGATAAAGTCGAACGTCTGTTCTTGGCTTTACTATTTTTCTTCAATGTTTATGCTTCTGGACCCTTGAAAGATCAATGACAAAAAATTGTTCTCGTTAGCAAAATGAGAGAATAAACCAGGTAACGCAATACGCAAGATGCCCGATTGGAAACTGTTATCCGTCATTTTGTCTAATTAAAACAAGTCAGAAGCATTCAAGATTGAACAATTTCTTCAAAAACTTCAAAAATATCTCTTAATCCAAAAATGTGAAAATGTTCACTCATTTTTCCAGTCGGGAAAATTAGACACAAATGCGGGAACAAAGCGGGAAAAATGCGAGCATTTTTAAATTCAGATTGTGTGGGCACCCTGTATCTGCAAAGGTGGCCACACGTCGTCCGAGGTAACTTCGGATTCCGAGGGTTATCGCTTCCATCCAACAGAATTTTCACACACTCACTCACTCACTCACTCACTCACTCATTCACTCACTCACACACTCACTCACTCACTCATTCGCCACTAACTCACCACTCACTCACTCAATCACTCACTCACTCATTCACTCCCTCACACACTTACTCACTCACTCACTCACTCACTAATTTTGAACTCCAACTAAATTTTCGTAATTGGAAGCTAGAAAAATATAAATTTACAATCTACTTGATCACTTTCTAAAAAAAATAATAAACTAAATTACTTTTTTCAGCTATCACTAGTGAGAGCATATTCCTTTAAATTTCACTAGTGAAGGCATACACACTTCGCAAATAATATCAAATTCGGTTGATTTTTAACTGTTTTTTTACCTGCTGGACGCTCGGTATTCTGTTCGGCTCAAAATGGAACATCCGAGTTCTCGTTAAATTTTACTTTCTCACAATCTGTCAAATTTATCGAAAAACTCGGTTCACTAAAATAAAGCCGATCAGCAATTACCAAACTTCGGTTCACTCAAATATTACCGACCGCTGTCAAACAAACCGGCTTTTCTGTTGCAATTACCGAATTTGGTTTTAATTTCATAGTCATAAAACCAGTTCTGTCAGTTATAACGCACAGTGGTCCAGAATGCTGACTTAGATCAGGCGATACATTTTCAGCTTGAGTTTGAAGTTTTGGAGCAAAGTTGTCTGCTACAAAGTTGTTTCTAATAGTGAGGCCCCTCTTTTTATACAGTGAAATCTAGGGTGGTCCTTGTTTTCAGAAAATTCTTAACATTTTATATTTTCAGAAATAAAGGTAAAAAAAGTTTTAGATGGAACAGGAACTTTAAATGAACTTTTTTTTCTGTCGCTTTTTAAATGGCTGAATAAGAGCAATTTTTCCTACGTAACATAGTTTGTTCCTATTCAAATCAATTATTTTGCTCTTTGTTTTTTATCTCACATTTTTGAGCAAAGTTGTCTTGCCATTTATTCTATCACAATAATAGATACATCTTTTGGAGCACTAAAATTGTCACTATAGTATGTCAAACAAAAGTTATTATGGTTTTTTGTAAAAAATAGGCCATTTTCAAATGTTGATCTTAGGGGGTGACCCCGGCGTAGTGGTTAACATCCATACCTCTCACGCCAAATTCACGAGATCGAATCTCACCCCCGGACAAGTTTCAAAATTATCCAAAAAGGTATTTGAGTGATTACGACGGGAGATGAACCAGCCCAGGGCTGAAAATCTCGATAATCAACGAATTAAAAAAAAATTTTGATCTTTCTGGATGGGGTTGACAATTAAATTATTTCTTAACTGCATTTGAAAGTATCTTAATTATCGCATAATATATCTGAAAATTGGAGAATGGTATTTTTTTTAAGTTGAGTAAAATACGTCTGAAGAAGGCATTATTTTATAAGATAATAATCGTAATATTTATGATTGAAATATTTAAAATGGTACATAAATCGCCCACGATGAGAAATTTCGGCAAGTTACATCTTATTAAGGTCTAGTTGAGTAGTTCTAGGGTTTTTTTTTTCATTAGGGCGAATCTGCAATTGAGAGACTCTCTTTGATTACTTTCTCTTTCATTCGTATTCCATTCAGCCTTTCGTTTTTCATTCAACTATTTGTATAGTATGGTAGCCAGCACTGTTGTGTTTCTATCTGCACTAAAGAATCCATCAAAAGATTTATAATGGCGCTGTAATAATTGAAAGAGATCGAGAGAGGAGAGAGCCTCTCATTGTAAGATTCGCCCTTTAAAAAAAAAATCCTAGAGTTAAGTAGTTAAGTAGTAGTTAACACCATCTTGATACTGCTGTGTTGGCATATTTGATATAAAAAAGTTGGAGCAAAAAGCTTATTTTAAGGGACACCCTAAGTTATCTTAGAAAAACTGTGCTTAAGGAGTGTATCGAATATAAGCTATCCACATACATTTGCGTTGTACGCATGTATTTGTGATGGTTTTTAATGCTCTGAACACTCCATGCTGTGCGTTTGACTGTCAGCTTTCTTTTGTTTACTTGTTTGTGCGGTTCAAATTCTGCGTTTTCAAAATGTCGCGTATTGAAAAGGAAGTGAAAATTAAGGTTTTGGCACATGGCTAAGAGGGTATTACTATGCTAAAATTAGCGAAACGGTTTGGAATTCATCATGCAAGTCTTAAAACCATCATTAATAAGTTTGGGGAACACTATTCTTTGGATGAGCTACCAGGAAGAGGCAGAAAACCCGGTTCTTCCAACCCGAAACTGGAGCAGAAAGTGGTATCTCTAATCAATACGTGATTTGGCCAAAAAAGCAGGAACGAGTGTCGGAATGATCCAGCGTATCAAGAGCTGAAACCATTGTAGACCTACAAGAAGCAGAAAATCTCGAAACAAAGTGCAAAACAGAAGAAGCGAGCAGCAACAAGGGCCCGGAAATTGTATTCGCGTCTTTTGCAGCGTCCTGATGCATGCGTTTTGATGGACGATGAGACCTATGTAAAGGAGGACTCAAAAACCTTTCCAGGTTCACAATACTTTACTGCCGTCGTTGGGGAGGATGTGAGCGATGCGGACAGGTCGATTCAAGTGGAGAAATTCGGTCGAAAGGTACTGGTATGGCAAGCAATATGTTCCTGTGGTTTGAAGTCAACCATTTTTTACACTACCGGAACTATAAATGCGGAAATCTATCGATCTGAGTGTCTTCAGAAGAGATTGTTGCCTTTATATAAGAAGCATAGTACATCTCCACTGTTTTGGCCGGATTTAGCGTCGGCTCACTATGCCAAAACCACTCTCAATTGGCTTGCGGAAAAGGGTATAGATTTCGTTGAGAAAAATATCAATCCACCAAATTGCCCTCAGCTTCGACCCATCGAACGTTACTGGGCAATCGTGAAGAGGGTCTTCAAGAAGACTGGTAAGGCAGCTGGGAACATGCAGGAGTTCAAAAAAAAATTGGGCTCAAGCGTCCAAAAAATGCGATGCAACACTTGTCCGGAACTTGATGAAGAGCATTCGATCGAAAGTTCGAAAATTCGTGAAGGAATAACTTAAATTTCATCCGGTCTTCATTATGTTCAAGTTTAACCTCGTACAATAAAGGATCAATTTTTTGTATGAATAAAATATCGGTTTTCAACATAATTTGAAAGAAAGTTTGTGGATAGCTTATTTTCGATACACTCCTTATAAACATTTCAACTTTCGATAATATTGATGAGTAATTTTGCTTATGGACAAGTTTGCTTAAAATTTGAAATAAAAGAGTTAGATCGAAATAACAGATATTTACAGGAACACCCTAAGCTACGTAGAAAAAATTTCTTTTATTGGGTCATTTCAAAAGAGATCGAAACATTTTTTCGGTAAAAGCTGCTTAAAACTGTCTCATCTACAACTTTTAAGAAGAATATTTGCCTTTATTTCCGCAAGAAAAAAGGGCCACCCTGGTTTTCGTTCACACCAAAAGAAGAGCCTCATTATTAGAAACAACTTTGTAGAAAACAATTTTGTCTAAAAATTTCAAACTCAGGCTGAAAATGTATCTTTTCAGCTAAATTCGCATTCTGGACCACTGCACACTGTCTTCCACAAAGTTGTTTCTAACAACAAGGCGCGTCTTTTGGTGTAAATGAAAACTAGGGTGGTCCTTATTTTCAGAAAATCGAACTTTTTTATTTGCAGAAATAAAGGCATATATTATTCAAAAAAAGTTGTAGAATTTATAATTTCAAGCAATTTTTTTCTGTACATTTTGATATGACCGAATAAGAGCATTTTTTCCTACATAGCTTAGGGTGACCCTATAAAAATCAGTTATTTTGAACTTCTTTATTTCAAATTTTTCAGCAAAGTTGTCTTGCCGTTGACTCTTGAACAATAAAAGTTACAACTTTTGGTGTGCTGCAATTATCTCTATCGTATTTTAAACAAGAGTTATTGTGTTTTTTGTCAACAAAATAGGCTTTTTTCAAATGTTGTTTTTTTCTAGTTGAGGCAAACCAAAAGTATATATCTTAACAGCATTTGAAAGGATTTCTATTATTGCATATTATGTTTGAAAACTGGAGATAAGTTATTTATATTAAATTGAGTAAAAAACATTTGAAAAGGGCGTAACTTTTTAAGGAAATCGTTAATTACTCGGTAACAGACATCGGCATGATTTATAAGTAAAACATTCATCTTTTTGAGTTATAAAAATCATCTGAGGACGACGTTGTTGAAAAATTTGAAACAAAAAAGTTAGAGCAAAATCTGTTTTTTACTGTAGGGACACCCTAAATTATCTGAGGAAAACTGCTCTGATTTTTGTTTTTTTTCTTTTCTACCTGGCCATATAAAAGGAACAGAAAAAAATATACCATCATAGTTGCTTGAAATCATTCATTTTACAAATGTTTTGAATAATGTATTTCTGCAAATAAAAAAGTTAGATTTTCGATTTCTCTGAAAATAAGAACCACCCTAGTTTTCATTCACAGCAAAAGCAGCGCCTTGTTATTAGAAATAACTTTGTCGTAGACAATTTTGCTCCAAAGCTTCAAACTGTATTTTTCCAGCTAAATTCGCATTCTGGACCACTGTGCACTGTGCATTGTTAACAGGGTGCGGCAGAAAATAATGCGAAAATTTGTTCTATTTCTTTCAAATCCCATTTTCCCACTAATTCAAGCAATAATATTTTATTAATAACATCCTCGAGCCTACGCCGGAAGCCTGAGCATGCCTTTCGGACGTAGTCCTCCGACATTGACTGCCATGTGCGTGTTATGGTTGACTTCAGGGTTTTCACACTAGGGTGTGATGTTTTGCAGGTTCGTGCTTCAACATATGCCCAAATCGAATAATCCAACGGATTAAGATCTGGACTGCTAGGGGGGCACAAATCCTTCGGCCAAAACTTCATGTTATCGTTCAACCATTGTTGCGTTCGATTGGACGTGTGTCAAGGTGCTCCATCCTGCTGTAGGACAACGTGTTGGTCCTCGAAGAAGTTGGCCTTCACCCAGGGAAGCATTTGGTCCTTTAAAATACTGATATACACTCCGGTATTGATTTTAACTCCAGCATCAATGAAAACAGGTGGCATTTTCAACCCGTTGGACGCCACCAAGCCAAACATCATGACACCAGCCGGATGTTTGGTTTGAAATTTGAATTTCACTTTTTCCGGAACGTTCTCCATTTTCTGCGGTTAAATGAACCGGTCCGTGCGGCTGTTAGCCACAGCATCGATGCTGAAAAGCTTTTCGTCGGAGAATAGGATTTTAATTTTTTCCTTCTTTAACAAGGAAAGCAATCCTTTGGAACAAGTCACTCGTAGTTCCGTGAGCAGGTCCGTAATCAAGTGGTGTTTAACTCTGGCTCTAAAAAAGATGCGTGGAACGTCTTCGTTGATGATTTTCCGCATGGATTTCTCCGAAATATTGGCTTCCTTTGCAAGTTTTCTTATGAAACGCACCGGGTTGCGAGCAATTTTTGCACGAACGGATTTGATCAAGTTTGCTTCCCGGCTTCCGCTGCTTAGGACCATCCTGCAGGGACTTTTTTATGCGGTTAACTGTTGCCAAATGGCACCCTACCACCCTACAAACTGGTGATCACTTCTTTAGCGAACATTTTGACGAATTTGCAATGAAACAAATAGAATGTTTGGATGCAGCACTTGAAAGTTAAAACAAAATAAACAAATACACTTTCGCCAGAAATTAGTTACTAGCTACAGGAATTAACCCAATACTCAAGTTTGAACATTTTCATATTATTTTCTGCCACACCCTATACAACGGTGTGCTGACGCTGAAGCTTCCCAAAGGCGTAGTTATCGTTGGCTTTGCCATAGTGTTATCAGTGAAAGGCGAAACACTGGAAGAAGCAGAAATGGTGGCGCCGGAAGCAATCGGCGTGATTGAAAACTGGATGCAGGGGTCAAATCTGGAGATAGTCCGCCACAAAACGGAGGTGGTGATGATCAACAACTGCAAAGTGGAGCAGTGAACCGAAATCGTCATTGGAGGGTTTGTCATAACCTCAAAGCGCGTGCTCAAATATCTGTGTGTAATGATCGACAACCGCAAAACTGCATCAGCCACGTAGATTATGGCTGTGGAAAGGTAACGAAGAAGGCCATCAATGCGATAGCCAGAATCATGCCAAATAGCTACGCATCTAGAAGTAATAAGCGGCGTCCACTGGCTAGTGTATAATCATCGATACTGAGATACGGAAGTCGCAGTGCTGGAAACTAAGCGAAACCGGGCGAAGTTGAACGGTACGTTCAGGCTCATGACCACGCGACTCGTGAACTATTGCGAGCTATTGCATCGGATGAAGTAAGCACCACTGCCGGAATGATCCCGATTGGCATCACTCTCGCGGAGTTCGAAAGCTGTTCAATGGGACGCAGGGGTGAACGGTCGATGGACGCATCTGCTCATATGTTATGTTGATCTGCATGAGAAGGATACACGGAAAGGCAAGTTTATACCTTCCACAGTTTCTGTCTGGCCGTGCAATGCGATCAACGGAGCCATAACGCAAATCATGTCGGATCAGCAGCAAAAATGGCGGGAGAATCAAGAACCGAATGGTTGAGCGAAGAAGCGGATTGTCGTTCGCCGGTGAGGTTCCTGCGTCGGAGATCTCTCCATCATTGGATGGTAGATCCACAGTCGGGAAGAATCGCTCGAGTATGTGGGAGCTAAATGACTCACCGTCGTTCACTTTCGGGATCCACAGATGGGTAATCCTCCGTTGGAGTAGGGTAGACCCACCGCAGGGACAACTCATCTCAATGACGTTGAGGATAGGAGGTGAATAGCTGAACCAAATAAGGTGAGAGCAAAATGGCAATGGCAAGGAGTAGGAGCTGAATGATTCTATTGTAGCCAAATGGCCAAGACCCTCCTCGAATACCATAGAGCAGGCCCGTGGGGGTGGGGTTCAGATTGTGTAACAAGGAAAAGAGTTTAAGTGGGATCAGAAAGCGACCCTGACCACACTCTGACTCAGTGCATGATGAGCAAGTGCAGGCCTTTGTGTCAGGTCAGTCCATAAGGATTTCCCAAATCTTCTATAAAGAAACACTAACTCGCCCATTCACTCACTCATTCAATCACTCACTCACTCACTCACTCACTCACACACTCACTCACTCATTCACTCACTAACTCACTCACTCACTCACTCGCTCACTCACTCCAAGTCAAGTGACCGGATGATTCAATAATATATTTGTGTAACTAAAACTTCATACTGTTGCTGAACTCGAGCTTCCAAAACGCGGACCATCCTCGAAATAAAAACCCCAGAGACTAGCTTTTTCTCGTTAAACCCTACTATGGTTGAGTGGGAGTCCATGAATCGTTCCAATAAAAATTAGTTAAGATTTAAAGGTAAAAGTAATTTTAAAGTAATTTTAAGCTCAAACCAAATTTTGGTAAATGAATTCATAGGAAATTAAAATTAACACTTCACTTGATCACTTTTTAAAATAAAAATTAAGAAAACTTAAATACTTTTTGAGCTATCACTAGCAAACGCGAGCATATTCTTTTGAATTTCTCTATGGAAAGTTTATCATAAGACACATAGACCTTTTTCCGTCTGCGGCTAACAAACGTCTTCAGGGTCGAGTGGTTGAATTTTCGTGTTCGAGTTTTTTTCGTATTAAATATTAATCCGCACATCAGCGCAAAAACTCAGGTCACAAACCTTCTGTATTTTAAAATTAAAACAAAGTTTCAATTCGAATAAGCTAATCAATCTTAATGAAGCATTATTTTCTCCGAAAGTTCAATTCTCTATCACGAATCGGATAACATTCATTGATCTTCTGTTGACACTTGCACCCGTCCTCATCCCGGCATTCGATCTTTTCGCGAACAGCCTTCCATCGATCCAAAGATTGCAAATCCGGGACAAAAGTCATGGTGCCCCTCCCATGCATCCCCCCTCTCCACCCAGGCACTATCACAACCATCATCTTCATTTTCCTCGTCGTCGTCATCACCTCATGGATCAGAGTGCATCACTTGAATACGTTCTCAAATTGGCCCTCGCCCACGACGTCGTCTCAACTATGTCTTTCTTCGTTCCGTTTGTAACCCTGATCCGATGGATTTCCCATTGGAATGACAACGGTTGGGGCCCCGTCCTGGTACGGTTTCCAATCAAAAGTGAGCAGGTGGAGAATTGCGAGGGGGGAGAGGAGAAAATATTAGCGTAACCAGATAGATGAGAGGGCCAACAATGGAACAAATGGAAAATCCAATTGATGATGGTTGCTTCCTTTTTTCCCACTGCTTGAAATGAACCATCCCATGCCGTAGGGCTGCAGGTTTTTCCCGGGCATCGTCGGGAGTCCAAGCAATGTAACAGAATTCGATGTGCAGGATGTGCTGGAACAGGTGACGAGGGTATAGGTGAAAATTTATTATTTCCAAGCTGGATTCAACAACAACAGAATGAAGGCATCAGCATCGAAACGACAATGATGGTGGTGGATTTTGATACGGGTGATCATGGACAATCGTCACTCCGCCGGGCCGGTCGGCTCTAGTCGGGAGTTGGGAGGGGAGGTGAAACAATAGGATCGAATAAAATATTCATTACACCTTACGGTTTCTATTTGTGTCTGCGTTATGATGAGCCCATCTCGGATAAAAATGGAACGGTTCGTTAGCGGACACAGTAATGGGGGGAAATTTAAGACCCAGTTAGGAGCTTTCGTTCGATTTGATTGAACCTGTACGTAACGGGGAAGGTCGTGTCACATGAGCATTGATTATTGCTGTTGGCATCGGAGAAGATGCTCTCAATCGGGATCACAGTATTGCGAGTAATGAGGCCAATATACGGTGTAATCTAGCGATGCCAGGGGGTGAATGATATCCTAGACAACATGTGATTTTTTTTTGGTACTACGAACCGAATGTATTTATAGAACATTTGCAGGAAAAAAATGGAGGAAAATAGCCAAAAATAGAGACGACAACTTGCGGTTTGGATGAAACTTTGGATTTTCTTTCGGTATGAGAAAAGGTGTATTTTTCACCACTCTAGGGATCTTTGCGACATTTTTTTAAGACAAACAATTGTATTTTTAGACATTTTCTTCTTTCTTGAATTCTTCGATTGAATTTTTTTATCTATCATGAAGACAAAGTATCGTAAACATTCCAAACTAATTAAGAATGAGCTTGAATTGAAGCCTGTCGGGATGAAACGTTAAGCTAGGTAACGTTTCTATATTAGAGAGACTTTAAGCCTGTGGCTGGTTCACGGCTGGCTGGATGAAGGTGATTAAATAGATGGGAAAATCTGTTTTTCAAAATTTATTGAATGGAATCAAAAGCAAAGAGCGAGCATTTGGAATAAAAAAAGAAGTCTAGTGAAATAACCAAAACATTTCATTAAGCCTGTCCACATTAAATTTGTGACACCAAAGCTATAGCAGCAAGAAGAAAACACATAATTCAACAAAACCAAATGTTTACTTCACAATAATAGTGTTATATCCACATTAGAAACAGTTGATAAAGATGGTAATTCTTCTTTCTGTAAAATTCTCGAACTTTCTGTGGTACACCCGCCATCAGGTTCCGTACGGTATCCTCAGATACGCCCGCCGTGACGATTCTCCATCTTCTCTTGAAATTATCGGTACCATTTGCTTTTTGCTTAGTTTCGAAGAGTTTCCGCTTAACTAGAGCCCAGTATTTCTCTATTGGGCGAAGTTCTGGACAGTTGGGTAGATTGGCTGTTGTTGACACGTATTTGAGCTCTTGTACCGTATACCATTCCAGCACGGATTTCGCATAGTGACAAGAAGCCAAATCAGGCCAAAACAGACCTGAAGAGTCGTGGCTTCTGATAATTGGTTTTGCAAACATTAACTCTCGTACACATCCTCATTGATAGTGCCGATAGAGACGAAGCTTTTAGATTAGACCACAACTACATATGGCCTACCAAATCAAATACTTCTTCGGGAATTTGGACATTTTCCTTGTCCGGCAATGCTCGACAACGGCCTTCCTTTGCATTTTGGTATCAAATGCTAGACCCGGAAGCTGTTTAAAGTCTTCGAGTACGTATGTTTCATCGTCCATTATGATGCAAGATAATGTTTGCAAAAATGGTGGGCAGCTCCCTAGTACGACTTCTTAAAGGAATTATTTTTCGTCGGCCTATTTCCTCACAATGTGCTGACAACCACCGACGCCAGGAAGACAACTCCACTATCTGGATCCATATCGCACTTATCAACATATGAGCCGTGACCAACGGCTTTAATTCCGTTCCAAAGGAAAACTTGACCCGATTTTTTCGCCTCAGAAAAGCCACCGACTGCGTCTGGTATTAAACCCAGACCTACTGGGGTGCCAAGTAGCAGTCA
The DNA here is from genome assembly GCA_034211315.2 of Aedes japonicus. Classification (NCBI taxonomy): domain Eukaryota; kingdom Metazoa; phylum Arthropoda; class Insecta; order Diptera; family Culicidae; genus Aedes; species Aedes japonicus. The sequence continues at coordinate 30,954 of JASCZW010006952.1, read as the reverse complement.
GGCTTACAACTACACCACCGGCGCCAGTAATACGTCCGAGTTTTTACCGTTTTTTTTTAAATAGGGCATTGTATTTGATGCCTTCCAAAATGCCGGAAGAATATTGGATTCCAGAGATGAATTGAATAGCCAAAACAAAGGCTTCACTAACTCCGTCGATAGCGTTTTTAAAAGAATTGGTGGTAAACCATCTGGCCCAGCACCCTCTGATGTATCCAGTGTGTCAAGACTATGTGGCCAATTATAGAAGTCGAGTCGACCGTCACATTGCTGGAACGGTTTATTTTGCTATTACAGTTGTCGAGATTGACGAATTTTTTTCGAGTAGGTCGACTCACTAGACTGCTCGGAAACGGGTGATGGATCTGTCACATTCTGTAGAATAAGTTTGTTTTAATACGCATTATTTTGTCTGGAAGTGATGACGGACTGAGCAGAAATACCCTAAACTATTAATTTTTTATGTAGAAAGAGATGTTCGCTCATCACCACGAGGCACCAAGAATGTACAGTAATGTTTGCTAGAATGTAAGTGTACGGTAGGTTGAAAATAGAATAGAAGTATTGAAAATTGAGCGAAAGGGCATGGGTAAAGTAGTACTCGGACCAAGGACGTTACCCTTTGCCTAACATCCCAATTAGAGTGTATTATATTTTGATTTTTTTAAGGTAATTTAACAGAAAAACATTTTTTTTGCGAAAATTGTCCACTCTTAATAAAAAAAAAAACAAATAATTGAACTGATGAAAATGAATGTTAACAGCGCTAGAGGCTTTTGAGGAGTTAGAATCAGCAAAAAAAATGTAAAGTAGAAGTGAGAGGAAATTGGCCAAGAGCTCGATTCATTAAGATCACAAAAGCGCCTTGGGTTGAAATGGCAAGATTGTTTATTTTTCGTTTGAATTCTATTGAACACTTGAAGTGCAAAATAATTCTGATTTTAGCATTCAACATCTGACACTTCACATAAAAGTATGTTATAATACATTTGTTATTCTTGTTTTAACAGGTCTGGATCGACATTTGATGAAAGTTGTAATAGGCAAATATATGAACGTATTAACTGTCCTAGAATTTTTTATTTGAATTTTCCGAAAAGAATTGAGAACATTTCGGAAGTAGTGTGCATGTTTTTGAAACAATGCAAACTCATATGAGTATGTCGAAAGTTATATAAGCTTTTCCTGAGATCCACTAAGGATTTTACGGAATTTCTACGAAAATTTCGAAAGTTCAGTGTAGTATTCGTTAGTATCTCGTATAAATTCAAACAATGGTCTGGACTTCCGAGAGAACTTTTCATAAATTTAGTTTGCATGTCAAATTTTCTAAAAAAAATTTTAGTATGTTGATAAAGCTATCCAGAACTTCTGTTAGCTTGTTGAAAATTATGGAAACTTCCTAGATAATTTAGGGAATTACCTAGAGACTCAGTAAGGAGTATTCTAGAGTAATTTTTCAAGTAAGTGGAGGAGACTTTCCAGAAAATCAAAAAAAAAATCTTCAAACAAAACAACTTACCCGAAGGTAAGGAGCGGACTTCTCTTAAGTAAAGGGAGCACTTCTTAGTAGTTTAAGCAAGAATATCTTAGAAATTCAAGGACAAATATGCGTGAAAATCAAGGTCATACTTCCAAAATTCAGGAATAAATTGCCTCGAATATGAAACTAACCTAGGTAATTTACTATAATTTAGAAGAAAAATTAGTAATCTCCATTTAATTCCAACTACCTTTGCTTATCTTCGACAGATACGCGTATTTCGTCTACAATGTGCAGACTTCTTCAGTGTCTCGTACTAATAACTCGACTAGATAATTTAGTTCAGAAGATAACTCCCCAAAGTTTTAAAAAGATTTTCCTCGATGTTCAGGATAGGACTTATGAGAAGTTCAGAAATAAATTTTCTTTCTTATTTTTCTCAGAAAGGCTGGAAGAACCTATTCCGAACTGTAGGAGTTAATTCCCAAAAAAATCACAAGCGACTGCTCATATGACGAAACATGTCAAATGCTCAGGAGGGAACTTTTCAGAAGTTCATCTGTAAGTTTAGCAAGAGATTAGGAGAAAACTTCTCTGAAATTTAAGAGATAATCATTGAAAACTGTTCATAGGTTATCTTTTTAAATTGAGTAAAACACATTTGAAAAAGGCAAAATTTTATAAGAAAATCATTAATAACTCGCTAACGGCAATCCGGGTCAGACATGGTAAATAGAAAAAAAAATCAATCTTAAAGTATAATACTGAAATTGTACTGGATCTCCAAAATATTCGAGAGTCCCTTTCACTTTTTTTTAAACACTATTTTAAGAAAAAACTTTTTTTTTTTCCTTCTACACAAGGATATTGCGTTCTTAACGCGTGTGTTTTCGACAAAGGATCACACCAGTAAGTCACAAGGTAATCATTAAAACTGCTACGAATACCCAAATAATTAAAAAAATGGAAATGGATCTATTGCGTAGAAGTATTAAAGCATTACACGGTAAACTTAACACAAAAACATTAGAATGTTATTCGCTACATTTAAAGTTAGCAAAACAGTACCCAGATAGTTTTCCAATGTTTCTCACCAAAGTAACAGTCGCGGAACGTTGCGAATCAGAAAGAAAAAGAAAATTACTTGACAAAAAATTCAAGGAACTAAAAAAGTCACAATCTAAAATTTCAAAAAAATTAAGCACAGTTCAAGATATAGAAGGATTAGTAATAAACCGTTCCCTAGAACAATTCACAGAAGAACAACTAAAATTACTTAACAAAGGACTAAATTACGCAATAGATTCAAATCCTGACAATACACGAACCATTATTGACATAGAGACAGCAATCAACACTAACAACTTACACACATCACAAATACAAGAAATTAGAACAGAAACAGCTAATATCCTCAAAAACACAAACACGACATAAACCAAACAAAACACACAAGCAAACATCAAACTTCAGGAATTAAAACAAAAACCGGTCTATTATTTGAGATCAGATAAAGGAAAATGTACAGTAATAATAGATAAAAAGGACTACAAAAACACCATGATAGAAAAATTAAATAATGGCCACTACAGAAAACAGCGATCAGACCCCCTTCCGGGAATGGTTAGACGTTTGGAGAAAACGCTCAAAGAATGTAAATTATCATTTGGGAATGAAATTAACAATCTTAGAGAGTCAAATCCTTCGTTATCTACAATCAAAGGTCTTCCAAAAACTCATATACCGGTAAATGAAATGCGTGAAATCATTTCAGCGATAGGATCACCCACGCACAAAATAACAAAATGGTTAGTTAAAAAATTTCAAAACATGCCCAAACAATACCCCAGTAGATCAATTAAAAACTCACAACAATTCACAGACCTTGTCCATAACACGGACATAAAAGAAGATGAAATTTTAGTATCTTTTGACGTCAAATACCTCTTCCCATCAATTCCAGTAAAAGATACAATCAATTTATTAGAAAAGTGGTTACTTTTTCAAAATGACGACATAGCATGGAGGAAAAAAGTACGATCATACATTAAACTAACACAACTTTGTATGGGAGAAATTTACTTTTCCTTCAGAAACGAACATTTCAAACAATGAAAAGGCGCCCCTATGGGTAACACCCTCTCTCCTTTTCTGAGCGAAATCTTCATGGCAAATTTCGAAGAACAATTGCAAGATCAACTACCTACCGTTTGGTTAAGATACGTTGATGATGTGCGTGATAAAATCTTGCGCTCGTGCGTGATAAAATCTTGCGCATTCATCACGAGAACAAGGATCTCTCGCATCGTTCCATCGCTAAAACGTTGGAAATCACGAATTCCACGGTGTCGCGAGTGATTAGGCGGTTCGAGGAACGGTTGACCACCGATCGGAAGCCCAGAAGTGGAGGAAAAAGTATTCCGTACAACACCAAAAATCACAACCGCGTAGTTGGGGCCTTCAACCGAAATCGAACGCCTCCGTTCGGGATGTGGCTACAAAGCTGCACCTAAGCCGAAGTTTTTGTCCAGAAGGCCAAAACTAAGGCTGGGCTTCGAACGTTCAAGGTACAAAGGCCCCTAATCGCGACGAGAAGCAGAACAAGTCCGCCAAAACCCGTGCCAGGAAGTTGTACCTCAACATGCTGACGAAAGTTGAATGCTGCATCATGGACGACAGAAACATATGTGAAGGCCGACTTCAAACAGATCCCCGGCAACCTGTTTTTCACGGCCAAGGATAAGTTCAGCGTTCCGGAGCATGTCCACACTCAGAAGATGTCCAAATTTGCGAAGAAATTCCTGGTTTGGCAAGCCATCTGCGTGCGGGAAGCGGAGTGCACCTTTCGTGACCCAGGACGCGATGAACGGACAGGTGTACATAAAGAGTGCCTCCAGAAGCGGCTGCTTCCTCTCCTGAAAGGCCCAAACGTCCCAACAATCTTCTGGCCGGATTTGGCCTCGTACCACTACTCCAAGGACGTGCTGAAGTGGTATGCGGACAATAAGGTCAATTTCGTGCCGAAAATGTTCAACCCTCCCAACACTCCGGAGCTCCGCCCCATCGAGAAGTACTGGGCGATTATGAAGCAGCACCTTCCTAAACGACCTAAGGTAGTGAAGACAGTCGAGGAACTGAAGAAAGTATGAGTTTACATGCAAAAACGGTTGATTCACAGGTTGTGCAGAATCTTATGGCCGGGGTTAAGGCCAAGGTGCGGGCATTTGCGTATGGACTGTAAATAAAATACGAGTAAAATGGTAAAATGAAGTTTAATAGTTATTTCTCAATCCCTGAAAATTTGATGGCAATCGGATGAAAACTCGAATTTTGCGAATCAATTTTGTGTGTGGCAATTTTATCGTGGACACCCTTTAATAATGAATAAACTTGTAGGTATCAAACAACATTTTAGGTATACAAACAAACACATAAACACACTCGAAGAACTTCTCTACCCACCCCTACCTCCCTTACCGCGGTACCAACAAACCTACTACTCTGAAAACTAGACCTACTGTGATGTTTCCTTCAAGTCGAGCCCTCGACACTGAAGGAAGTCTGTAAAGTAGCAGACGAAATAGGCCTGATCCTGTCAAAAGATAAGCTCATAGCTGGGAATTAAAATGAATTTGCTCGCGTTTACTAGCGAAAATTTTGAAAAAGTGTTCGTTCGAGGTTTTATTTTTTATTTTTTAAAAAGTGATCAAATGAAGTGTTAATTTTAAATTCTCCTTGTTTCCCAATCATATTATTGTGGGCCATATGCCAACTTGTTCCTGGAACGGCCATTCTGTAACAGGTTCCCATGGGGCCTCGATATGGGTATCAAAATTCATGAAATTTCGCCAGTAGGATATTTCTCAATATTTTGTAGATATCTGATGATTTGTCCCCGGAACATTCATCTCGAAACAATTTCCCGTGAGGCCTCGAGTGGCCATGAACAAAACTGGACACAACACGTTGAGAAACGTTGGAGTTTTGATAACCACATTGTCAAGGTTTCCTTCTTAAAATGTTCATATCTACTCGAGACCTGACGGGAACATGTTCCGGATTGACAAGTCTTAGGATAAATCATCAGATAGCCACAAAAAATTTTAAGAAATATCCTACTGGAGAAATTTTATGAATTTTGATATCCATATTGCCTGGAGTTTCTTCTTAAAATGTTCCACTCAAGGCCCCACAGGAACCTGTTCCGGATTGACCGGTCCGAGGACAAACCATCAGATAGCTACAAAATGTTGAGAAATAGCGTACTGGTGAGAATTTTGTAGATTTGATATCCATATTGCCAGGGTTTCTTTTTAAATGTGTTCATGGCCAATCGAGGCCCCACGGGAACCTGTTACAGAATGGTCGTTGCAGGAACAAGTCGGCATATGGCTCACAATGGAATAAAAATAGTTTTTTGGTATTGTTCCATAGATTTTGACATCCATTTCCGGAAATTTAATAGTTGTTTCCAAATAATGCCTCCGTACCGGACCGCAGCCCCGGTAACCCGGATTTACGGGAACCAGATCAATTCAGATGCTCATTGCTGATAATTTCCCTAAAGCCAATGAGTTTTGAAATCTAACGATGCCAAAAGAATTAAAATCGGCCAATAAAAGCCAGAGTCCCTGTCGATCACATAAAGGTGTTTTTTATGTCGATCACATAAGGGTTAAGTTGAGTTATTAGTACGAGACACTGGAAGAAGTCTGCACATTGTAGACGAAATACGCGTATCTGTCAAGATAAGCAAAGGTTGTTAGAAATAAATGGAAAATACTATTTTTTTTCTTCTCATATATAGTTATAAGGTATTCCACTAAGCAGCTCAAACCCTCTAGGATCTATCTTAGTGTTCGCTGATAACGTTTATTGAATCCACGAACACACTTGGGAACTTGATGAGAAGGTTCGTGTCTGAGCTATTATGGACACATTTATTTGATCTAGATAAAAATATTTTGTAGGTTTTGACAGATGGAATCGCTGCACATTTGAATCGGTCGTTATGGATTCTTGATCACTAGTTAAATTAAGTTTCATGTCCGGTTTGTCGGTGGCCCATACCCCCGACAAATTTCAGTCCATCGTACTCAAATTTGGGTTGTTTAGAAATAACGTGCATGATCTCGGACATACACGATAAATATTTTTTATCCATAAGTTCAATTTTATGAGTTTTGTTTTCACAACAGATGGCAGTCTTAATTAATGCATTATATGAGAAAAATGGAAGTCGTGTATCTTTTTGCATTATAGTTGATTCCATCCATGATGGGGTTGTTCGTATGAAAATGCTGTGTCGCATATACGTTTGGTGGAAGAATTTCGAAGCTGATTTGAATAATTTCATCCAACATTGGGATGTATGTCAGCAATGCCAAGCCGTTGTACAAGAAAAAATCATAAGCACTTGGCAAAAATATGACCGTCCTTTTCAACGGATCCACATGGACTTATTCTATTTTCAGGGTAGTACTGCTTCAATTATAGTAGATGCCTATTCTAAATTTATTGACGTACGCACACTTAAGTCAAGTATTAGTATGCAATTGAGCAACTTGAGCATTTTTTGCATGTTTCGGAATTGCTGAGGAGGTTGTAAGAACAGTCATGTTCTAAAGAAGTATTTGCTTGACGAAAAATGTAAACTGTTGTCTCTTGAGCGTAAGATTAACCGGTTCTTAATCAATTACCGGAACACCCCATCGACGACAACAAATCAAAAACTTTCGATAATGCTTTTCAAATATATTCACCATATATTTGATTATCACCAGATAACATAATTTACAGTTGAATGACCTGCGCGAGGCTTGCAATAATTCAGTTCAAAATTTACTCATAACCTTTTCTCGGAAGAACAGTGCAATACACTCCCCAAATATCAACTGTGCTGGATTGAGTTGATCAGGAGGCCAGAAACTTGTTACAAAATAATTTAAACAAAAAAATTAGAGGTAGGTTATATCAGGGATATAACCGCGAGATACTCGTTGGACCGCGTTGGTGTATAGTAATAATGGTATTAATCAAATAATAAACACATAACATTACACACATGGTTGATAATTATTAAATTAGGTTTTTTGAGAATTTGCGTACAGATGATGTATCATCGATCAACTCTTGAAATCCAACTCTTTGCAATTATTAAGTTTTGTTTGTTTATTCTCAACTAGCTGATCCCGGTGCGAGCATTGCTACGCCTGCAACTAAATGAATGAACATTACATAGAACTGACGCTTTTTTTTAATGAGTTTTTTTTTTTGAGTAATAAGGAGTTCAAACTTCTATCAAAACATTCTTCTTACCCAGACAATACACAGTTTGTGGCTTAGTTACCTGGATAATTCTCAGGATTCAGTTGAAATTTGTGTTCGAATTCACCATAGAAACATTTCTTGCATTCCAAAAAACCCCGCATACCATTTTTGATTCCATTTGCTTGATTAGTTCTCAAGCTATGCAGAAATTTATGTTTCATTTCTATGGGAACCCTCTCATTAAGAGGACAGAGTAGTCTTAAACCACCATAGGAATATGTCTCTCCTTCAAAAAAATCCACATGCCAAATTTGATTCCATTTGCTTCATTAGTTCTCAAGTTATGCAGAAAATTGTGTTTCTTTTGTTTGATAGCCCCGCCCCCCTTCAGAAGGCGAAAGTGTCTCAATGACCATAAAAACATTTCTCTCCTTCAAAAACCTCCATATGCCAAATTTGGTTCCATTTGCTGGATTAGTTCTCGAGTTATACATAAATTTGTGTTTTATTTGTATGGGAGCGCACCCCCCCCCCTTCAGAAAAAGGAGGGGTCTCAGAGATGCATTGAAACAGTATTCATCTACAAAAACCTCCACATACCAGATTTGGTTCAATTTGCTTGATTAGTTCTCGAGTTATACAGAATATTGTATTTCATTTGTATAGGAGCCCCCCTTTCAGGGCGATGAGGAATCTGAAACCATCATAGAAACCTTTCATGCCTTTAAAACCTCACACATGCTAAATTTGGGGTATCAAACCACTGTAGAAACATTTCTTGTCTACAAAACCTCCACATGCCATATTTGGTTCCATTTGTTTGATTAGTTCTTGAGTTATGCAGAAAATAGTTTTTCATTTGCATGGGAGCCCCCCTTTCTAAAGGCGTGAGGGGTGTCGAACTATAGTAAGATCCTTTCCCGGACCCAAAAACCCCTGCATACAAATTTGCATAGCGGTAGGGATAGTTCTCATGTTTGGTTGAAATATGTTTCATTTGTATGAGAGCCCCCCTTTTTAGAGGGAGGGGGGGGGGCTTTGAACCACCATAAAAACATGTAATGCCTTAAACAACTCGTCCATTCCAAATTTAAGTTCCATTTGCTTGATTAGTTCTTGAGTTATGCAGAAATTTGGGTTCCATTTGTTTGAGAGCACCCTCTTCCCCTTGCCACCTCATATGATGGAAGAGTCTCAAATCACCATAGAAACATTTCTCTCCTTCAAAAACTTCCACATGCCAAATTTGGTTCCATTTCTCTTATTAGTTCTCGAGTTATGCAAGGATTTGCGTTTCATTTTAATAGGTTCCCCCCCTTTCAGAAAGGGAGGGGTCTCAAATCATCATAGAACATTTTTTGTCTTCAAAAACCACCACATACAAAATTTGGTTCCATTTGCTTGATTAGTTCTCGAGTCATGCAGAATAGTGTATTTCGTTTGTATCAGAGCTCCCCCCCTTTAGGATGGGAAGGGGTCCTCAAGCCAACATAGAAACATTTTTTGTCTTGAAAAACCACCACATACTAAATTTCGTTCCGTTTGCTTGATTAGTTCCCGAGTTATGCAGAATATTGTTTTTTATTTGTATGAGATCCCCCCCCTCTTTTATGACGGGAGAGGGTTCTCAAGCTACCATGGAGGAGGGTCTCAATCCATCATAAGATTATTTTCCGCCCCTAAAAATCTCTGCATACAAAATTTCACGCCGGTCGGTCCTTCCGCTCGCGAGTTATATCATCGTGACAAAGCGAAACCTCAACTCATTTTTATTTATATAGATAGCCTTGCGCTTCCGCTTGCGAGACTCCGCAACGTACTTCGGGTTACCTTTGCTGATACATTTTTTTAGAACGCAGTAGTCAAACTGGACAATGAAACTTATCACTCTATTGTTCTATGCCCACATAAAATAAAAAGATTAGAAAAGTAAGAAGATCCAATGTAACAAATCAGCGCCAACATTTGATTAGGGCGTATTTACTTGTGTAAACACACATGTCGTTTGCTAATTTATCGAAAGTGGTATGCAATTCCTTCAAATTGAATATATCAGCGAATAGAAATAAAGCTCTTCTTTCTTAATGAGTGCTTAATTTGTATTGGTGACCTTTTGTTCAAGAGAAAATAACTACGAAAGCCATTGTTTACAAAAGTAGATTCGCCCTAGTCTAATATTGGCGCTGAATTGTTATTGTACTTTAACCTGGCCCCTTTTATACATTTTACTCATAATTTATTTTCTTGACTCCTTCCTTTCTGGATTTTTTCAATGATTGCATAGTTTAAACTATGAGAATTTTACTCAAACAAAATCTCATATACTGTTAAAGTCAATTGATCGTCCTGAAAAGCATTGTAGGATAGCCAAGAAAGAAGGGAGTCACGAAAATGCAGACAAAGCATATTTAAAAATAGGGGACGGGTCACAATTGACAAATCAGACACCGGCAACAAAGAAAAGGTATTTTGAAGAAAAAGAAGACATTTGCTACCCGTTTCCTACGACCATGTTAGGGAAAACAAATTTTTCAACCTGTTGATATGCAAATTTGTATGGCAGCAAAAGTAGGTCATTTTCAAATTTAACAACTCATACTGATGGAACTTCTTTTATATTTCAATGCAAAACATAGGTGAGTTTTTTCTGATCAAATGATCAAATAAATGAAGTCATTCTGTTTAGTCGAACAAGAGGTACAAGTGTTCAAAAACCTATCACTTTTGCGTAACGCTCTCATTTTCAAAATTTTGAAATGACACCCGGTATGGAAAAGAGAAACGTAGTCCTACGTTGAAAAAAAAAATTCAAAACAACTAGTTACGGTTAGTTGGCTATTCCACCTTCAATACACCTTCAATCTCATAATCAACTGGCATCACTTCCTTTGAATCTTGTTCCCCGTTCCCCGTACATCCAATCGACCTGAACGTCACGCCAAAAGGGGATTCCCCACTCTCGCCCAGAAGGAAATTGATTAGAAATCCGAGTGCGAGGACGGAATGTGAAATGAATTTTCCATTTGTTATTGTCGCTTCGTGATGAATTGTTTGAGTGCGAGCTGTGTTGGAAGGTGACCACCGTCAGGGTAGACGGGACAAGAGTATCGCATTATTTATTATTAGTCCCTGCGTTAGTCGCGAAGCACCACTCTGATCCATTGCACATGCATCGATTACGGTGGTGTTGAGTCATCCTATGGGTACAACGCAAAACATCGCCGCTTCCGAGATTGATTGGATTCCGGCTGTTGTTTGTTCTATGGCCTCATTTTGTACCACCGTCATCATTGGTCTGATTCGGGTAAATAGTAGATGCGTAGTTCAAAATTTAATGATATTTTTGATTGACTGTGAGACGGCCTGCTGTTTCGGTGAACCAGATGAAGCGTAAAATTTGCCATTTGACGACCGAATAAAACCCACATTATCGTTTTCGGAGCTCTCTGGCACCTTGGCTGTCGGTTTTGTTTTTCCCAAAAACAGCAACCAAGACCACCCAAGACACCCCAGTGTCAGGAGACGAGAAAAGCAAATCGTGATGGTGTGCTTCTCAATTGCTTATTGTTTTTTAACCCCATTTCAGTGTCTGCAGCCACCTTCACAGCAAACCGAACGCGGACAAAGAGCGACGACAACTATCTGCTGCTATCTTTTCAGCTGCACGGTCGAGTTGGTCCAATAAACTCGTACCGCAATGCAAATTGCTCCAGCTGCTGAATATTCATGAGATGATGGAAAATAGTTGAGCTCGAAACAACATGTAACTAAACCACTTCGAGTGCCACAATGAAATGTTAAATTTAGAATGTGTATATTTTCTGCACTTTACTCGCTCCAACATAATATGTAGACTTGGTGTGGAGGGCAAGGGAGCTTTAAATGTAGCATAACATCAGCGAAAATCGATACTTTAAACCGTAATGTGATCACCACTTTGAATTCGAAAAGGAAAACATACAATTTTTCCCTCCGACAGAGTTCCTACACCGTCGCCGAGGCGGGTTCAGAGCCCGGCATGTGAAGCAGCACTTGTGTATGCAAATTCGATGGTCCAAGGTAATAAATTTTCATAACGAAAAAAAAAACCACGGGAAACTTTTCCTTCCAGCTGGATGGGAGGACAGTAGCAATAATGCATTCCATTTTTGTGATGGAAGTTTTCGGAGATTAAACATTGATCGAACGGTGCCACTAGTAACTGCTCTCAATTTCCCTTTTGCGCAGGGATTTATCGAACGAACGAAAGGATAATTCATCGATTTGCTCTTAATTTCCCCCCTCCCCGTCCCGCCCCAATCCCAATGCGCTCTTCCGCTGCGGATGGCAGGGAGTAGGAGGCTATCAATCGTACCAGTTTTTGTTGATCCTGGCCATTCCCGGGATCTGAACAGATGGTTTTCGGTGGAGTGCAGGAACAACAATGGTTTTGTTTGGTGCGCTTTGTTTGGCTCTTGAATTGAGTGTGTTTACTCTTGCTGTTTACTCGGAATGGAAAGTTGTTGGGAGGGGATTTCGGGATTCGTTAGGATTAGACATTAATTAGTTGAATGGTTAACTGAGCTTAGCTTCTATTGAAATGTTTCGGGATTATTGCGTGACCAGTGATTAATTGGATCCGGGTGAGTTTATCCGAGTTTAAGCTGAGATTTTGCAAGCAACCATTTAACATTTCGATGGTTTTGCCTATGGGAAAACACTTGTTTTGCTTGCATTACGATTAAAGTGTTGCGAATATGTCTGTGATTAAAATTCCTCATTTTCCGAGATTTCTGCGCCCTAGACCAACAGGAATTGAATGAGGATTGGAAGCACTGCGACTGTATATGAAGGAAAAAATCACGTATGAAATCTCGATCCACATTCATCGCTTCGAATAAACATTTCTTCCGGACTTTAGGGCAACTTCACTGGTGGTTCAAATTTTGAACTAATCGAATAAATTGGTACAGGACGTCTCAGCCTGCCAAGTTTTCACGCTGTACCAGATGGTGATTCGTGCAAGCTGATCAATTTTGGACGTTCCCATGACGAGGCGAGGCTCAAAGCTGATTTCATGGTATCCAAATGCTACAAATGTTGCATCAATTATTCTGTAATATCTGGGACACCACGACATTCCCGGCTGACTGGATGCCAGGCGTCTCAGTAAAAGTCACTAAGAAGGGGGATCTAACTGTGTGCGACAATTGGCGAGGCATCATGTTACTGTGTATTGTTCTCAATGTTCTGTGCACCGGATTCAGGAGAAGATCGACGCGACTCTCCGGTGGCAGCTGGTGGGGTTCCGTGTCGAAAGATCTTGTGTGAACCATGTTGTCACGCTCCGCATAATTTTGGAGCAGGTCAATGAATTCCAAGAGTCTTTCTATTTGACTACGAAAATGCTTTCGACAGACTCAACCACGAAAATTAGTCGGAGCGCCTTGAGACGCCTTGAGTGGAGCGCCTTGAGGCGCAAAGGAGTCCCGAATGCATTCGGCAACCTTATCGAAGCACACTACGAGGCATCCACATGCAGAATCCTGCATGGCGGAGCCTTGTCTAACCCCATACGGGTAGTCGACGGTTTGAGGTATTTGACGAGTATCCTTTCAGGAGTCAATATGTCCTAGTGTGATCAACCTTGGTTTCGGTAACAGGTCTTCCCAAAAATGCAGGATCGAATCCAATGTAAGAAACATTAAGAAAGGCTGAACCACTCCACGTCGTAGCGCTTGTGCTTGTGCGATAAAGGAGACCTGTCAATCATTCATGCACCAGAGAGATGTTTTTTTTTTAAATTTTTGACAAATTGTTCGTACACGGCCACTCGTATCCACTCAGGTTTTGAGTCGCTTTTGACTCACTTTCGTCATAAGTGGAGTCACTCAAATTGGAGTAAATGTTACTAGCATTGACAAGTCGACAAATCAAAAACATCGACAAAAACCAGAAGATGTTTTTGATTTGTCGACTTGTCAATTCCAGTTACATTTATCCAAATTGAGTGACTCCACTTATGACGACACTGAGTCAAAAGCGACTCAAAACTGAGTTGAAACGGCTGGCCGTTTAGCTCTTTGTATTGTGTTCGAACAATGCACGAATGTTTTTTTTTTGGTGTGAACAAACGCTTCGTGCTTTTGACAGTTGCGTGTGTAAGGTGTTTTCATAAGAACAACAAATCAGTTTCGTTGCAGAAAATAACGAATAGGTTCGGTAGTTCAACCTTCGATTTCGTTGTAAAAACAAAAAATAATTTTCGGTGCAGAAACGATCATTACAGGGTGTGGCAGAAAATAATGCGAACATTTGTTCTATTTCTATCAAATCACATTGTCAACTAATTCAATCAATAATATCAACATTTTCGAAAACAGTTATCTTTATAAAGTCCTTTTAAACAAATTTATTCAATGTGTCCTCTAGTTTTATTAATAACATCCTCGAGCCGACGCCGGAAGTCCTCCGACATTGACTGCCATGTGCGTGTTATGGTTGATTTCAGGGTTTTCACACTAGGGTGTGATGTTTTGCAGGCTCGTGCTTCAACATATGCTCAAATCGAATAATTCAACGGATTAAGATCTGGACTGCTAGGGGGCCACAAGTCCTTCGGCCACAACTTCATGTTATTGCTCAACCATTGTTGGGTTCGATTGGACGTGTGACTCGGCGCTCCATCCTGCTGTAGGACAACGTTTTGGTCCTCGGAAAAGTTGGCCTTCACCCAGGGAAGCACTTGGTCCTTTAAAATACCGATATACACTTTGGTATTGCTTTCAACTTCAGCATCAATGAACACAGGCGGCATTTTGAAACCGTTGGACGCCACCAAGCCAAACATCATGACACCAGCCGGATGTTTGGCTTGAAATTTGAATTTCACTTTTTCCGGAACATTCTCCATTATATGCGGTGAAATGAACCGTGCGGCTGTTGGCCACAGCATCTATGCTGAAAAGCTTTTCGTTGGAGAACAGGATTATCATTTTTTCCTTCTTCAACAAGGGAAGCAATCTCTTGGAACGTAGTTGCTTGACCCGGTCCGTAATCAAGTGGCGTTTCACTCTGGCTCTGGATGATGCTTGCAGGTCTTCTTTGATGATTCTCCGCATGGATTTCTCCGAAATATTGGCTTCCTTTGCATGTTTTCTTATGGAGCGCACCGGGTTGCAAGCAATTTTTGCACGGCCCGCTTTGATCACGTTCAGCGTGCGTGCAAAGCGCAGACGTCCGCTTCCCGGCTTCCGCTGCTTAGGACCATCCTGCAGGGACTTTTTTATGCGGTAAACTGTTGCCAAATAGCACCCTACCACCTTGGCAATCTCTTCTGGGCGAGCAACAAACTGGTGATCATTTCTTTCGTGAACATTCTGACGAATTTGCAACAAATAGAATTTTTGGATGCAGCACTTGAAAGTAATCATAAACAAATACGCTTTCGACAGAAATTAGTCACTAACTACACGAATCAACCCTATGCTCAAGTTCGAACATTTTCGCATTATTTTCTGCCGCACCCTGTACAGTGGTTGTGGGAATATCTCGCGTACACCCTGGGATCACTATTTAACATTTGGAGACATGTTTGTAAATGTACCAATTTTTACGGTATGTGATTGCCTGTAATTGACTGCTTTAAAACGCCTGACTCACACCGGCCTACATTTTATTTAACTTTTGTATTTGCTTTTTGCCACCTGACTACAGTTACGCCAGACCACAGCTGGCCTCCCTGCTCGCCTTCAAGCTTGCGTAAATAACCATGGGATCATTGCGACTATTCTACGTGGATTTACGTCATCGCGCAACAACATTACGAAGGACTTGAAACTCAGCCTCCTTAGGCTAAGCATGACAGTGCAGGCTGCCTTCACGGGAAGGGAAGAACTGGAAGTCAAGCTTCTAGCCGAGCAAAGTGCCAAAGAGTTGACACGGCTAGCAGCCACAGAAAGGGCGAGGAAAATAGCCACAAAGCACACGTAGACGGAAGAGTCCTTCTCCATGGGAGACTCCATCCTATCTACCATGGGGGTAGGGACCTCCAAGAGGGTCAGGCAATCCCCGGGTGAAGTGGCACCCGGCGCTTCTAAGAAGCAGATAGCGTACACTCAACGAATGTACGTTGTCACCGTATAGGGCATCATCAGTTATCATTCAACGCCTGACCGCAGTGCGCTCTTTACTTGCTTCATCGTGTTGCTGCCGCAAATATCAGTTCGATATTTGGGCCTGTCCCACCATTCATGGTGCAACGATGGATTCCATAAGCCTGATTGACAGATAATCGCTTGGTCCAATCGATGTCAGATCATTTCTAATACAGGCTCTTTGAAAATAATAACATTCATTACACATTGCTACATAGTCCAACGTAACCTTTTGGTACATCTTTACTGTGGCTTTTGCCAGAAAAAAAAATATAATTCGGTCGTCCTTAATAGGCTTTACATTGACTTTGGTTGATAAACTTTGTAATGTGCACATTAAAAAAAAGCAACTATTTTAGGATAGATGGTAAAAAAGAACGGAAAAAGATATTTTACCAAGCCAAATTTCATTTTCTTCATAAGGAAATAAGAAACTTCTCGAAAATACTTCGATATCCTTGCGGCAGTTAGCCGGAACATTGGCCATGGGTGTCCAAAAGAAGCTGGGGCACATTGGAGGGGTTGGCATACTTGAGCATCCTTCAGCACCCGCTTCGAGTAGTGGATCGATGCTAGATCCGGCCAAAACACCACGTCGTCATCCTCGTGGTAATTTTTAATGAGGGCAGCAATTTATGGGAGGCACTTCAGCAGATCTCGCCGTTCCCTGCCAGCCCCGACAAAAAGAAAAGAGGACGTGACATCCCCTTTTCACTGATTGTGAGCCAGAGCAACTCCTTCTTTGGGAACTTCGTTTGCGCTATGTACTTCACATTACGGCTATTTTTTTGGACGTTTCTTCGTCCATAACAACCACCACGTTCCACTTCACCGGGAAGATCTGTTTGACCGGAATATATAGCCGTTATTTCTGAGTTGGCTTAGACTGATGTTTCTGCATGTGGATATTAATTTCGGCCAAATAGTTTTTGACCGTTTGGCCGATCGCACAGACCTCCCGGCCCAACGCACCGAAAGAATTGGCCACCTTGCCTTCCGTCTTCCATTTAAGCTTCAGTTGAATCCTCCGGTTGCTTAAAACGATCGGACGGTCGGAATTAGGCTTTCGCTTGATGGACTCTCCCTTCTCCAGAAGTGCCAGGATGGAGCAGGCGTTAATTATATTGATAATCCTGGCCAGTCGCACAGATGGATCGGCAAAAGGCTTGGAATCTACCATCCCAACAAACATCGGCATTGAATTAGAGCTTGTTCAAGCAAATTTGGAGAAGCTATTCAGCTGTTTCTTCTAGAATAGCTGAATAGCTTCTCCAAATTTGTTTGAACAAGCTCTAATTCAACACCGATGTTTGTTGGGATTCCACCGTGCCCCGCGTTGTAAAGATGCTCCAGGAGACGGCCGAAACCCGAAAACGGAATACTCAGAGAAAGCGCGGAAGATACGGCAGTACTTTAAGAATAACCCGAACCTTTCCACCCTAGACGTGGCCAAAAAGGTCAATTCATCGAAGTGGTTCGTCCAGCAGACCATGAAGCGGGCTGGGCAACGTGTTTTTAAGGTCAGGAAGGCGCCAAACCGGACTGACAAGCAAAACATGGTGGCCGAATTGCGTGCGCGGAAGCTGTACCGTGAGTGTACAGGCTGTCTCGTCATAGACGACGAGATATATATCAAGGCGGACACAAAACAAATCTCCGGCCTCAAGTTTTTTGTCGGTACGTCCCGCATGGAGGTTCCTGAAAAGTTCCGGAAGAGAAAGATGTACAAATTCTAGGCGTACCAGTTATGGCAGGCGATCTGCGAGTGCGGACGGTACAGCAAGCCGTTCGTTATAACCGGCACCATAAACGGGCAGATTGATCGAGAGGAATGCTTGCAGAAGCGCTTTCTGCCCTTCCTCCGCTCTCACCATAGTCCTACGCTGTTCTGGCCGGATCTCGCTTCATGCCTGTAATGGATTGGTACAGAGCGAAGGGCGTTAATGTGGTCCCGAAGGAGGCGAACCCGCCAAATACACCGGAGCTCTGTCCGATCGAAAAGTTTTGGGCGATAATGAAGAAGAAGTTGAAGAGAAGCGGAAAACATTCAAAACCGATGAAGCTTTGAAGAAAAACTGGGAGAAATTGTGTAAGGAAGATGGACAAAGCCTCGCCCAAGATCTCATGAGCAGTGTTAAGAGAAATGTACGAGCATTCAGCTTGGGGGAGGAAATTCAATAAATAAATTGTGCCAAAACATAGCTGATCTATAGTTATTCAATCCTTGTAAATTTGAAAAGTATCCGATTTAAAATGAATTTTTGGTGATCATTTTTGTGTGTCTCATTTTTTCCGAGTCCAGTCTTTATTAGTTCACCATCTTGCTGCAGAGATGACGTTGCCGTCTATCTTTGTCAAATGAAGCTCTAGAGAGTTGCCATCTTCTAAATGTGACATTTGTCGTCTTTTGACGAAATCATGTAGTTCCAGATCTTTCTGCAATGATGGAGCTGTAGTCTATGTTTGTCAAAGGAAGCTTGAGAGAGTTGCCGCCTTAGGCATAGTTTTTCGGTATGTCATATGCCGTCTTTTGTCATTATCATGTCATCAAAGTTTGCCTCAGAGATGGGGTAGTCGTCTTCGGCAAATTTGTTCAGTTTACAAAATGCACCCATTTGGCGTTATCAGATTATGCCAGATTGTGCCGCAGAGATTGCGCTTTGTCAACTAAAGCTCTAGAGAGTGGCCGTCTGCGGCAAAATTGTTCAGTACCCATATAACGAAAAGCAATTTGCTCTATAGTCAAAACTATATTCCGAATGTAAGATATATCATCACATGTTATGTTATTGTTAGATTGTTAGTTTATAGTTGTCAACAATAAGGGTAAATCTGGGAAATCGAATGAAACTGGTTTGATTAACCACACGGATATGGTTGTGGAGTTATATAGTTGATTTTACCCCAATTTCCCTTATATTCTTGAATAATTTATGGACATCTTTGCACGGAGAGGCTCAAGATCAACAAAATAGTGCTCGTCCCATGTGAAATTTCTTGAAGAGTCGAAAAGAGGTTTTTTCAACTACCGCACTGCTTTGTGAATAAAGATATGGCTGGTTTTTCCTCACTTCCTAGAATTCTTGAATAATATGTATCTTTGCTCGAGTGTTCAAACCAACCAAATAAAGCTTACTCTATGCAAAATTTCCTGAGCAATCAAATAAAGTTATTTGTCTACGACACGGCTTTGTGGTGGATCGTAGTATGCAGTGCTCGAAGCATGACGTGAAAATTTTTCCTCGTCATTTTGTCTCGTATTATTTTCAATTTAATATAAGATTTAACAAAGTGTATAGTGAATTTGTTTACTTAACGCTCTCTATTAGTGGAAACCTGCAAGAAACGGAAGTCGGACGATTCCATTTCGTCTCGTGTTGATTGTAAACCAGGAAATGCATCGCGGATAGAGGAGCGGCTGTGGTAGTTTGAGTAAACGTCACCCGTGCATTCGTCAGCTAGTGGTGATGATGTGTATTGTTCGGTTGCTGAGCTGCCGTTCGACTTCTTGATCGATACGGGATCAGATGGAATTAAGCTGGTACTTCTAACATTACGGATACCAGAATAGCTGATAGTTCCCGTAGCGAATGTTGTGTAGTGGAGATAATTCTTTAATCGCACATACATTTATTGTGGGCTTCAAATGGTGTGTCTACAATCGCATGTAGATCGATTAGGGACTCAATTGGTTTGGGCATTTCAGCATGAACATGTGGATTGCAACTTGAATTCCGGTTACTGTTCTCGTGGAGGATTGACCACGCGGCTGCGGCAGATATACGAGATTGTACTTAAACAAATCTGTTCAGTGGTTTCGGTGATTGTACAGGCTGTTTGTTTACAGGATTCATCGGGCCGGACTGATCGCTTATGCTGCGGTCTTTGAGTGTGACTGAGGAGTGTAGGGAAGGGGTTTAAAGAGCAACAACGCTCAGATGGGAACATCTTTGCGTACTCTGATTGAGGTTCTGTCTACGATGAAGCATACCTGATTTGTTATTTCAGTGGCAACCTAGCAGATGTTGGATTTATTTGTACATACATATGTTATATTTTAGAAAAAATGTATATTATTTATTATCTTTATAACATCGTATTATTTTCATCATAGTCAGTATAGTACATTGTAATTATATTGAAATTTCCGAGTCACAACCTTTATATACATTTAAGCGTGGTTTCGTTTAACATATTTATATATTCTTGATGACAGATATTTTTGTATGAATACATACAGGTTTTCACATACATAAATTCATGTTTAGGTTGAGGAAGCCAGCATCAACTGTAGTCATCGTCGGCAGTTTGGGACGATTCTGTTTCTGTCTCATTTGTTGCATGATGTAGCATACATTTTAGATACACTATTCACTATATTAAATTCCAGGATTGTTCATGGAGTTCCAAGTTTCGTGAAATAAAATAAAATTGGGGCTATGATACATTGTCTGAGCATTTAGGTTCATAATAGATGCGCAATCCTTCTACAATTGCAGCAGGACAGCAATTTGCAGAATTGTGTAATAATTATTTTTCATTTTACATTATAATATACCTTTTCTTATATTCTATATAAACATATCATATTGATTTTCCATTTTCAACATTATCATTACCATATTCTTCTTTCATTATTTGATTTCTAATTATTTTTGAATATTATTTTATTATTCTTACCTCGAGCGTATGGTACGGTATGTCCACGCATCCTTCTCTCTGTAGATTCTTAAATGCGTTATGGTTCAAATCTATTCATTTGAACCCAACTCACTTACAGAATCATGTTTTGCGGTAAATGCAACGCAGTAGGTCTGGTCGCTTTGACGCTTGTATCATGTTTTGATATGCTGCAAGCATCAATATTGATCAAAAAATAATTGGGCTCAATATCTAACCCAATTATTTCCAGGATGCTTTCTCAGTACTGGCTGCGTTTGTATTAGATTAGATTAGATTAGATTAGATTTCATCTACGACACGGCTCTGTGAACGAAGATATGGCCAAATTCAACCCACTTCCCCTTATATTTTTGAATGATTTATTGATATCTTTGCTTGCAGTCACTCAAGATCAACAAAATAGGACTAGTCCAATGTGAAAATTACTGTAGATTTGAATAAAGGTAGTTTGGACCACCGCATGGCTCTGCTTAACAATTATAAGGGGAAGTGGATTAAAATCAGATTTATAACTCTACAACCATATCCGTGCGGTGATGGAAACCAGTTCCATTTGATTTCCCAGATAATTTACACGTGGAAATGGTCTTGTTTACAAGCCGCGCTCAAAAGCGACAAAAGTTACAGATTTTTTTTACCGTTAGCGTTCACAACTTTTTTTCTATGCTGTTACAAAATTTTGATGACTGGAATTTATTCCACACTTGTACTGTATTTGTATTCAACATGGGCGCAACATGCTGTAAATAAAAATATGAAAAGATAAGAAATGACATACTGAGAGACTTTTCCGAAGACAAAAACTCTGTAGAACTTGACGGCAACTCTCTAGAGCCGATATCTAGATGGATTGCAGTGCCATATCTTCAGCACGATTTGGAATTAATATGATAATATCATAAGACGACTCAGTACGCATCGAGAAACTTTACTCAAGACGCCAATTCTCTACAATGAGTCTGAAATGTTTTAGGTTAAGGGGATGTAATGTTAGCCTAGCTCCTTGATTCGGCCTATGTACCAAATATGTCATTATTTCTTCGATAATCAACAACACCATGTTGCTATTAGCATGACCGATTTATTTCAAAGCAATTGAGACATAATCAATCAATTTATAGTAGTTCATTTCCGCGTAGTTTGCGATTTCCTTGACTTTTTTAGACATCATTACTTTATTGGTTAAGCTGAACAGATTATCTTTACGATCTAAATTTGCCGATATTGAACCTATGAACCGAATAATGCAGCCAAGATGTATAGAATATAGTAACATGTTATAAACTTAAAGGTCACATTAGTAAAATAACAATGATTTTACAAGAAAATCGTAGACCCAATGTTGGGTAGAGGAAAGGCTTGAAAGATGGAACAGCGCCACTTTGGACATTCATAGTGACATGACGATCGCGCTGACAAGTGTTAACCTCATATTTTACTATTCTTCAATTTTCATTTGCTTTTGGAGTGAATACGCTCATTCGATCTAGCTCTTCAAGGTTTCATTTTTCGAAAGTAATGGAATAATTAAAATAGCAATTATTTTTTGTGCTTAGTAAGTGGAAATTTCCCATCGATATCAAAAGGTTAACATTTTTTTGGCTAGCGTTTTTGGTGTATTTTTATGATCCAAAGGCATTTCCAAAACAAATCGTAAAGTGAAACAATTTTTGATGTTTTGTGTTTATGGCGTCATGTTTGTAAGATGGAACACTGTTGAGCTTGTAATGATTGAACACATTTTTTTTTCGTTTTAAAACATATGAATGAAATTTTCTATGTTTAAAAATGCCATGGAATCAATAATAAATTGAAATATAACAATAAATTCTTTAGAAATTGCAATTTTCGATGGATTTTGAAAAAGGGCATAATTTTTTTTAATGACTATAAATAATCAGTTCCGTGGGCAAATTTGGAGCCCTTTAGTTCCTTTTTCGAAAAAACTTTGCAAAAACGAATCGTGTTCCATCAGCAAGCCTTACCTATACATATTATTTTGTATGTTCCCAAATTTGGACTTTTGTATGAAAAGCGTAGTAAAAATGTTGTTATTGGTAACATTGACAATACAAATATCTGAGTTTCAGTTGAATGTTTTTCAGATGGTCTCATCTTAACACAAATTAAAGGAACAAAATCTGTGTAGAGTGAATTATAATGTTTTGATTGTCGAATGACCGCTTAATCATATGTAAACTCACTTAAGTGTTTCTTAGCAGTTTAAGTATAGTATGATTTGGAAAATGGTTTGTTAGGTAGAGGGAATACAGCTGGGAACGACTTGAATCAAAAAAAATCAGGAAGAAACCCGTACGAAGATTGCATTTTATAGAAAATCAATCGAATGGAACGAACTTGCATCCATGATTAGACCCAATTTGGTACCCATAGACCGACATTACATCCATATCCCTCGAAAGTTTCTGACTTTATAAAACAAGTTGTGTAGCTTTCGTGATACATTTTACCAGATGGCTTATTAAACATATCTTAGGAAGTGTATAGCTAGTTAAATTTTGTTTCCAGCTCAAATACTTTAAAAGTTACAATGAAAAATGTAATCGATTGTTGCACATTAGGCTGAGTCAAGGGACACATACCCTATATGCATTTCTGTTAACACAGAAAAACTACAACTTCCTTCCATATGAAGCAGACTCCCGGGGAACAATGTTACAGAAACTAGTTTTCTTTTTAGTTCCAATGCATTTTGTAGATCAGAACCTTTCAAACCGTCCCCAGCATTGATTTTAAGCTAAAATTTTGAAATATACGAAGGGTCTTATGTGTCACTTTTATTGTTCAATCACCTTAAACTGAGTTGAAAAAATGTACATTGAAGTTGTGCCATGGATCAGAATTGAACTCCAATATCTTAGGCAAGTTAATAAAGAAAACTCACGAATTGCACATTGTGAGTACAAATATTCAAAAATAACTCTGCTTAACAAGTCCGACATTTTATACCAAGCCGAACTGTTTTGCTTTCGAATTTTTGGTAAAGGGTGCTCCGATCAAAATTTGGTCAAACAGTAATGTGTGAGAGTCGATCAAAGTTTTTATCAATAAGTCAAATTCTTTTTCTTTTTCAAGTTCAGTCAATACAGAATACACGAGAAATATTCAGCTAAGCTTCTTTTACCGAAGGCGAATTGCCAGGTCTTTCGTTTAACACCTGCCATAAGACTTTGTACCAGTCTCCTTGTCCACTTTATCCACCGCAGAACGCCAGTTTGCCTTGAACTGTTTCTCGCTCACAACAGCGTTTTGAGTCTTCTTAAGGTTCCGCTATGACGATGGCCCAATATTATTCGATAGGGCGGAGCTCTAGCGTGCTGGGAGGGTTCTTGTTCTTGGGCACCACTTGAACGATGTTTTTCCGTTATGGCAAGATGCTCAATCCGGCCAAAATAGAACGGAAGATTTCTGTCGCTTCAGGAAAAGCAGTAGACGTTTTTGTAGGCACTCGCTCAGATAAATTTCCTGGTTGCAATGTAAACGTTACTCTTCAAGCCACAGGTATAGATGGCCTGCCACACCAGGTATTTCTTCGTGAACTTTGACAGTTAAATGTGCTTGACAATATCTGCCACCTTTCCCCGTCCGGTTGCCGTAAAAATTCCTTTCCAGGAAGCTGTATAAAGTCTACCTTGACGTAAGTTTCATCGTCCTGTACCACGCGTTCAAACTTTGGCCGACGTGTTTTGTTTATCGTTGGCAATTTGAGACACCACTGTCTTGTAAGTCGACAGTCCATCTCGTTTTTTAGCTCTTCCTCGGTTGAAGGCGCCACTCCCAGCTTCTTTGCGACATCTCGGCCGGAGAGGTTGAGGTTCCGCTCGAAACAGCGGGCAACCCTTTTACCGTCGCTGTGGCCTTCGGCTTTCGATTTCCTCCCGATTCTGCTTTCCTGGCTGTCGACAAACGTTCACCGAACACTTTGAATACGTTGGTAACAATTGGATTAAGCCACATTCAACGATTTCGCCAACCTGGCGTGAGAGTAGTTTGGATTTTCGCCATGCACGTGCAAAATGTTGATGCGTTGCTTCTCTTCCTTCGACGACATTTTGAAAATTGAAATGCTTATTTCAAAAGAAAGGCATGATGCTACACGCACTCATTTTTAAAATGAGGGGTGTGCAATATTTTTTACTGTACGATTAAAGGAAATGCACCAAGTTTAAGTCGACCAAATTTTGATCGAGAAGTCAAGAAGCTAGGTTTCTAGATGGTTTAAGAAAAACGGTAGAGTTAGCTGGAAGTTTCACGATCATGGGCGAGAACAGCTTCCAGAAGTTGACCCGACTGCTACTAAGGCTACGATGGATGAATCCAGTGCCGTGTGAGGATATCATGGATTGTCGGGTTCATTCGAATCCCGCAGAGAGCTTTGTAAATGGTGATGGCCTCTCTTGCCTCCCGTTCAACATTGCTCTTGAAGGTGTTAGGTGACGAGCGGCGTTTAACATGCGAGGCACGGTTTTCAACAGATCCGATCAATTTATCTGCTTTGCCGATGACGTGGATATTGTCGGCAGAACATTTGAGGTGGTGGCAGGGCAGTACACCAGACTAAAGCGCGAAGCAGAGAAGATTTGGGTTGAAGATGAATACGTCCAAAGCGAAGTACATGCTGGCAGGCAGAACTGAGCACGACAAGACCCGACTGGGCAGCAGTGTGTCGATTGACGGCGATGAGTTCGAGGGTCGATGAATTTGTCTATCTCGGCCCACAGGTTACGCGGACAACGATAACAGCCGTGAGATCCGGAGGCGGATTATCAGTGGAAGTCGTGCCTACTATGGCTCCACAAGCAACTACGGTCAAACAGATTCGGCTCCCATACGTAGTGCATCCTGTACAAAACGCCAATAGGACCGGTTGTTCTCTACGGGCACGAGAAGTGGACAATGCTAGAAGAGGACCTGCGAGCACTGGAGTTTTGTAGCGACGGCGTTAAGAACCATCTTTGGTAGAGTACAGGAGGACGGACTATGGAGGCGAAGTGATGAACCATCAGCTCGCAGGCATCTTCGCCGGCGAGCCCAGTATTCATAAGGTGGCAAAAGCTGGAAGGATACGCTGGGCAGGACATGTTGGTGAGAATGCCGGGCAACTATCCTGCAAAAATGGTGTTCGACGGGAATCCGGTTGCTGCTAAGACGACGTAGGCGCAACGAGCAAGATGGTCTGACCAGGTGGAGGCAAGACCTAGGAGCACAAGGTGCCCAGGATTGAGAGGAGCAGCTGTGTCGCTGGCTATGGTATAGCATTGTGACGTCATGCCATGTAACAAAAAATAAATAAATTTGAGCTTATATTTGTACTGTTTATTGTCAACTTCGGCCGATCAGTAAGCCCATCGGACAAACTGCGTTACGCTGGAAAGAGTTAGCACATTAGTATCGTTGATTTCTTGTCCCCAATCTGGTTCATTTGGATTTTGGAAAATCATATTTTTCACTGAGTTAATGGCTTATTTACATGCAAAGAGTTCAGTATTCTCAACTCTATCGACACGCGGTTTTTCCTCCATTAAACACACATAACAAGCCCCAGCCTAACAGGCTTAGAGAGTTTGACGATTGTGGATGACGATTCCACAGGCGTCTTTGTTCCGCTTTTCACCTCCTCCCATGCCATGGCACTACCTGACCGACAGAACGAGGGAAGATGCAGTTTTGTGGACGCTTTTTTTCTGATGTTGTCTCCTCCTCATCTCATTTTGTTCGCACTCTCTGGGCATCTCACCTGTCAAGCCGAGAATGCATGATGACTAGTTACCTGGCACCTGACTTTTACGTGAGGCCCACCTCTCATTCTGGAAACACTCTGAGCATTGATCAACTCGATTTCGTTTGATACTTGTTTTTCAGCTAGGCCCAAAGTTGGTCACAACTTTCTGAACGTCATACATCCTTTGAAAGAACCCTACACACTCACACAAACAAACGCACTAAATGGAACAAGAAATGAAAAAAATGTATCAGCAGCTTTTTGCAATCCAATGGGCGATTAAGCGGAGCCAGGGCTTCCTAAAAGCAAACGATTGTTGCGGTACAGCCCTGAAACTTCCGGCCCTCGGCTATGCTTGCAATTTATCCCAGGTAGAATAGAAAAGAGAAAATGAGCAAAGCGGAAAGGACGCTGAACTGCAATTGGCACCGTGTTCTCGAGAAAGCAGTTGCAGGATTTCCGATCGCCAGGACGAGAGGGGACGCACCGGAAGGCATGGCTAAGGCGAGAGAGAGTACAATCATCTTCTGATTTCTTCCGAGTCGGTATCGATTGCAACTTCTACGTCCAGAGGTGCCAGGAATGATTTCAATCGAACGCAACTGCATGCAGAGGAAATCCAACCTTCCGATAATTGATTTTTCCACTTGTTCATCTGAACAACCTTTGCGTGAGCCAACAACGGGGTGGATAATATCGAAGCGGATGGACAAAGGACTTGTTGATGTGTACGTAAATTGAAGAACGAAAAATCTGGTATCTCAAATTCGAGGCTTCAAAGCGAACGCAGGTTAATTGATTATCCAATTCGGATTTTTAATGATCAACAGCGACCAATGTCCCTGTGTTCTATCCGATAAGCAAAACATGGGAAGGCGTAAAAGAATTAATTTGCTAAGCCATCATGGACGTGTTTGGTCGGCTTGCTATCCACGGCCAACGCTTCACTGTGCCGGCAACAGGCCGACAAACCAGAAGACTCTACTAAAAGTGTTAGCACAAATTTGCATCGGGAAGAAGGCGCCATCGATGCTGCTGGAAAGCTATAAAAATGGAAATTTTTCCTCATTTCACTTCACCTACCTATTGCGTCCAGCGTCGTTCCCAGGCTGATCCAGGGAGACGGTACGGGAGTGTTCCGGAGCAGAGAACAGGCGCAAGTGCCTTCGCTCGATTTTTTCTTCTGCTCGGAGTGATTTCCAGACCTGCAGCGCCATAAAGAGGGTCTCTGTGTGGGTTTGAATGTTGGCCGTTGTTGACTTATGAGATTGAGCGGAAACATGACCGCTGTGGTTTTTTATTGTCTCTAACGGTATCTCAATCTTAGATTGTCAAAAGATCACATTTGGATTACGGATCGGTTTGTGGTGAATCAACATTTCGAACCTCTTTCAAGAACATTATTTACTCGAGTGAGAGTGTCCGGTTTCAATCATTTGCTGTATCTTGAGCGCCAAGTGAATTAAACTGAGCATTTTCCAAACACACAAGACCACCTGGGATCCTTTTTATGGTTACAAAAGTGTGGAAATGAAGATTGAAAAATTCGAAGAGCCGATAGCAGCTTGCTGGAATACTGTTACTTTCAACATGCTTCTGACGTGTGTTTGATCGAAGCCGCACTGAACAAAAGTGGAAAAGGCTCAGCAAAAAACGAGTAACTAATTTGCAAAGGACTCCGGCAACGATCCCGGCAATGAACGTTCAGTTTGAGGAACGCCCGCCGTTCATGCCAATTTCATCGTTCAATGGACCTCGGTTCAGAGATATTATGGGGACCAACAGTCATTTGTTGACTCAAGCAGGAAAAACAGGCTTTGGCTGAAGTTTTGGTGAAGGTATGTTTTATATTACTCATCGGAGAGAATTAACTTTTTTGAAGTGACTGAAACAACAAGGGTTGAATAGAAGTCTAGAGCATCGCAAATTTTGATTCGAATATATAGGGGTCATTTCAACCTTGGTGCTTGAGAAGAGCGTAAATCTCTAGGTAACTGTCCCTTTATATTTGAACCAATCTCTAAAAATTTATTCCATCACATGCCGGCACCTAGCAAATGGAGCTCACATTGTCTCAGTCGAATTGGTCTTACGGTTAAATTTACTGTGGTTTTTTTTGTAAATTGCTAATCAGTTTTTGTCAACGGATCAAGTATTGATCGCTGAAACTTTGCTGCATTCCATTTCTTCAAAGTGCTTTTGCGGGGTTAGCCCAAATAGTCAGAGGCAGTGTTTTTTATTTTGCGTAAAATCTATCTACGAGCAATGTTATAAGCCATCTGGCGCCCGGTTCCTGAAGCATATTTTCTCATTAGTATACAAAGCTTCTGACGCTGAAACAGTTTGACATCAATAAGTAGCAACACAAAGATGGAAAAATGAACCACGAAGTGAAATCACACATTACAGCTTCACGTGTAAGGCAACAGTTCCTGTCAGGTACTGGCGGCTGTAAGATAGGAAGGAGTTTGGTAATTTGTCGCAAATAATGGCCCAAACACAATGATAACGGCAACGGAAAACGGCAAAGCCCGATCTGAGTATTCTCTGCTTGTCGGAAAGAAAACAAGCTAGATCCAAGCCGATTCGAATTGGACATATCGAAGTCATTTCCAGTGACTGTCAAATTTGCCGCTTTCCGTTCCGCTTCCGCCAATCACAGCGTTTGGGCGGTAATTTTCGACGCCGCACCGGCCGCGGAAAACGAGGCAGGCCCTTGCCCTGCAAGCCGGATGGTTTTTGGCACTGTCACATTTTTCTCTGTTTTTGCAAATTTTCAGTTTCCATTATAAAAAGTATTGATAATAGTTGTTTCTAGAGCGTCCAACCGGTGAACATTAAAGAAGGGACAAAACTGGCGCTGGCAAATTGAATATGAAGTGGTTGGTTGCCTGTATGTATGAGGTGGAGGGAGCCAGGATGCCTGGTGGCCCTAACTTCAACCCACGCAGGCACTGGGAATGACAAGATGGTAGGGAGACCAGGTCGAAGAAATCCCAGGACCAGCGTGGAGCTGAGAACGCAAAACAAAAACAATACATCTACTGGTCACACTAAAACACAAACCGGCGAATCGGAAGTTAAATATCGAGATATTAAGATTGGTGGAAAGAACTCAATCGTGAGCAACTGCGCATGACACCAAACCCGGGAGAACCTGAATCCCCGAGCAAGCGGCAAAACTGCAACAACGATTAAAAAATCAAATTCGTCCAAGTGAATCTCCATCACGCAAAGGAGCATACCAGCCGCACTCTCAAAACATCCACGGACATATGACTGGATTATCGTGCCTTTACCTACAGGAGCCATTAACAAATAACAGTAGGATATTGGGAATCCCTACAACCGCTGGTAAGATGACCGATAATGAAGGGCAGCCATCACCGAGAGCTGCAAGATTAGGAATTAGGAGAAATAAGAAAAATAGTTCCAAACTGCCAGTATGTAGCATAGAGACATCGCTGCGGTCACGATGGAGGAGCTATACAACTCACTGACAACAGAAACATATGTTGCTTCAGCATACTTTCCAGGGACCCTGCGACGATGTACCTCCACCGAGAAGCAGACAGCGCAGCGAGTCATGCCGCAAGAAACAAAATAAGGCGCTTATAATTGGCTGCGATGCCAATGCTCATCACTCCATACAGCGGCCAGCACGGACATCAACAACAGAGGTGAGCATCTTTAGGATTATATATCGAAAAATGAAATAGATTTATGTAACAGGAGGAGACGCTCCCCACTTTTATAAATGCAATTATTAGGACAGGAAGTCCTGTGATCTCGACCTCGTGTAGTCCGAAAATCTCTTCCAAAATTAAAATTGGCATGTATCGCTAGAAGCTATCGTTGCTGTTCGGATCAACTTGCAAATATTATTTGACCATGAGGCTGATTCAAACAACTCATATAAACCATAAAAGATCCCAGAAAAACAACCAGTAGTTTAGTATCTCAAGTTGCTAGAAGTGAGCAAAGACTCCTTTAACAAATGACTGAACTCTTGTGAAGGAACTTAGAGGAAAATGCAAAGCTAACTTTCAAACTCCATTCAACATTCTTTTCAATCAAAGTTTTATCGCTTTGAAAACACCTCCACAAACAGGAAATGTACCAGCGGTGGAACAACAAGCTTCATGAAAACTTCTCTGGGAAGAAAACCCGGAAGCCTTTTAACTGGGCCAAA
Source organism: Aedes japonicus (assembly GCA_034211315.2). Taxonomy (NCBI): domain Eukaryota; kingdom Metazoa; phylum Arthropoda; class Insecta; order Diptera; family Culicidae; genus Aedes; species Aedes japonicus. The sequence goes on along the minus strand of JASCZW010006952.1, from coordinate 448 downwards.
ACGAACACAACAGTGGGAACAATACAGAGAACCTCACCAGATGAGCGATAAGGAAATACGGAGATTTAAAAGGACACACTGAGGCATGAGGAGAAACACTGTTACCCATCAACTGCCAGATTGCAGAAAATCCTCCTAAAGATCACTCCAATGGGCTGGGCACTCTTAAACGAGGATGGTTCTTTGACTTACCGCGTTAGTAAACTTTTGGGAATTGATGATGAAAACATATTTTCCTCTAGGTTCTCTCACATATCTGAGGAATGACCAAAAGAAATTCAAGACTGTGTTGGTTTTGATGAAACCAAGACGCATGTTCATTTAACAAATGAAATGGAACGATTCAGAGAGATAGAGCCAGGTTGATGCTTGTTCTACGATACAATTTTAATGAAAAGTGCTGAATGTGTTGATTGACTCTGAACCTCTTCAAATCACCTGCTAGGGA